>JZKD02S1804673.1:131830-171714 GCA_000966675.3 Picea glauca | reverse complement strand
GATTTGAAGGTTTTTCTGTGCTACTGTATGAGTTTTGAAGGCCATGTTTGAAAAATGTTGTAATTTTGACCCGTTTGAAAAAATTGTGCTACTGGTAGCACCATTTTTTGATTTGGGGTTGATTTTCATGTTTTTTTTGGAAAAATATGGGTTTTTTGGGCCAGAGTTCTCGTTTTGAGGTCACAGTTCTCATTAAGTTGGTAACTATGTTTAATTTGACCATTTTCTAGGGAGCACACATTATTCCCCTCTTTCTATGCATGACATATATAAAATCATTTGATTTATGTGTAACCCTTCACAAATTCCAAAAAGACTAGTCAATGACTCATTAATGCACTCATGTTGTTTTAGATTGTGTAGTGGGTATATGTAAATTTTGTTAAACCCATCAATTATTAATAACATTTATTCAGTTTTCCATGATGTCCACTAAACTTATTGATTTTGATCAATAAAATGAGAGAGTTCACATGGAAACTATATCTTAAAATGGGTATCATTTTCCACGTACAAATACAGGTTTTGAGATTACATTTCATGACACACCATAGAAAGTAATGTTATGATACCAAAATTCCTCCAAGGAGACTTGAAACCATTATTGTTTTCCATTCACCATCTGTGAGAATTTATTTTTCATTTCTACTCAAATTTTGGGTTAGAGCGCACAAAGAGAAAAATGACCCTCCCAAACCCAATCCCACAAACTTGTTTATGCCTTTACCATGCCTTTCCATGCCATGTCATTGACATGCCATTGTCATGTCTTTCCAAGAAATTCCATGGCATGCCCTTGACATGCCATTTCCATTTCAAAGTCATTTCCATGCCTTCCCATGCCATGCCATTGCCATGCTATTTCCATTCATTTCCAAGCCATACCATGCCATTCCATTGCCATGCCATGCTATTTCCATGCCTTGTGTTGCATTTCCTTGCCATGCCATACCTTTCCTTTGCATGCCTTGGCGTGCGATGCCTTGCATTTCCTTGCCATGCCATTCCTTGCCTTGTCATGTATTTTCAGGTCATTACTTGCCTTGCCATGCCATGCCATGTATTTCCTTCCATTTCCATGCCTTTCCATGCCATGACTATAATACCCCGAGCTCAAGCCCCTAATTTTTTTTATAATAAATTGTAAACATGTCTCATAGGTTGGTGAGCCAAGTAATGATAAGCTAGGAGGATTATGTGATAGTTGGGCCATAGAGCCTAAGATGATAAGGACAAGAGCATGTTTTGTATATGTAAATATTTAAATCATTAATATAAAGTATCCTTGCATGTAGACCGACCACGATGAAAGAGTACGGGGGACTAGGCTCCACTAGGTTGGGTAACGGAGGGGGATGAGAGGTTGGAAAAAGGGGCTAATATTAAGAGCTTAAACTTCAAAGATTAATATATATTATTATTCTAAATGTTGTGAGGAGGATATGAATTTATCCTAAGTTCCTTTTGGGAAAGGGAACGACTTCCAAATGGAGAGGAACGCACTTCATGAGCACCATGTGTCATCTCAGGCACATGCAAATATATGTGAGGATTTTGACTGTTTCGAGTTCATTTTTCTCCATTCCTTCCACTCATGCACACAAATAGCAGGCAAGAAGTAAAACGTGAACGCCATTGTTGAACCCTCGACCATCCAAAACCTCTGCAACGAGCCTGAACTGATATATTTGTTGAACCTATACCTCGCGGGTTGCCTATGTTTTGTTCTTCCATTACCATGAACCACACTCATTTTCTGTTGTTTCCATCACCCTTTCCCGTGTGTTCAAGAGTTGGATTGAAGAAGCGGGTTGTTAGGACCATGGATTGAAAAATAAGGTTGTCATGCATCTGAGAAACTCTCTCCATGTGAGAGAGTTTGTTGAGGAAGTGAGTTCTCCTTGAGGGAGTCCAATAACAACTACAAAGATCTGAGAATTCATGTATGACCTATTGTTGAAGCCCTAGAAGGGAGGTGGAGCAACCAATGGACTGTGTGACAATGAAGGTGCATACTCCTAGGGTGGGATAGGCATGTGGGGAATGAGAGTTAGTGAGCGGTGGGCGTAAGTGGATCTGTGGAGGAAATCCTTCCTGTAGACTGGTGCAAATTTTTTTTGTCCTTGCATAGCTTAATAATCCCTTTCCTGGTGGAGTTTAGTCCTAGCTCAGGGGTGACTCATTGCTGAGAGTGATGAGAAGCGTGGTATAAGGATGGGAGGTTCATGGAAGGTCTGCACGCATTCAGTGCACTACAATTAAGAGATAAGTATCATTTATGTGCTTAATGGTTAAATGATGTATTTTAGTGCATGTATGTGATTCTTATAATAATATCACGTGTTTCGCTGCATGTATTCTTTCATGTTATCTGTGTTTATTTTTGTTAATTTATATGTGATTTATTCCACAAAGATCTATGTCTTCCATTTCCCAATAGGTCTATGTCTGGGCATGGATAGTTTTAAATACCAATAACAAAGCTTGATATCATGTGTGTCTGAGGTGGTGTTGTCCCCGGCAAGGGTGGTCGGGGGACGTTACAATACGGTATTGTTATAACCATAATTTGCACCATACATGCTTACCTGGCATCAGGCCATCTCAGATCCCTTCTTTGCCAAAGCACTGCTTAACAACTCTTTAGAAAACCTCTTTTATAAGGGCCCACATGCCCTACTCCATTACTGCATGCGTGTACAAGCTAGCTGACCTAAAACAACCTGCGTGGACCTACAAAATCATGAAAAAAGGGAAGTTGTCGATGGAACACACAGCTTTGGGTGAGTTAACTGAAACACCCGGCCATGCATGGCTGAGGTTTCGTCCAAATACCTAGCTTCTTCTAGCCTATAAAAGAAGGGTTAGGGGTCCTATTTGGAAGAGGAGAATAAGAGTAAAGAAACTCTGCCCAATTGCACATTCCCATTGTCCCAACCCTTTAGCCACCCTTGTACAAAGAGAGATATAAAGCAAAGAAGTTGGAGGACATTTGAAGAGGAGCCCAGGATCAGGATTCGCGGAGTAATGGCCGATCTCGAAATTGTAAGTTGATTCATTAAAGTTAATAATAAGGAATTCTACTTTCTACGGTCATCCCAGACTTAATCCCCATTTCTTTTAAGCAAATACATGGTTAAACGAACATACCTTGTTCCGGACGTTCGATGTTGATCCTTCTTCATGCTTGATCGCTTGCTAGCAACTATCCTCTGAAGATTGAACTGCGTACAAAACAAGCAAGTATGGTGCAAATTAGGGTTATAACAGGTATCAGAGCCCATGGTTTCAACACTGAGCTTGGATGGGTTGGATAAGTGGTTATTTAAGCAAAGGCTTCAGAGTGAACTATTGTCGAAATGGAAAAAATTCATTCTCCAACCATTCAGGATGTCAGGACGGCATTGAGGGAACACATTGGCTATGTTCAGAAGCTCAGAAGGTATAACAGTTTGATAAACCATGACAGATGTGGTATTGGGCCACAAAGTTATATTTGGGTCGTTGGATCTGTTCGAAAGGAGACAAATCCCTCACATTTTTTGGATCCGGAGAAGATGTGCGGAGGATAAGCATCAAAGTCCTTCAGACTTCGCCCATCCTTTCATTCTAAACTATAAGTAGAGAGGACTGTCAAAGTCCTGAAGTCTGGAACCAATCCAGACCATCTATTCCAAGGGATACGTGTCCAAATATTAAGAAGGTTCGGAGTTTCGACACTCTGGAAGAAATGGTTTGTGCTTGTGCAGGAGAAAGATACCCCTGAATTCCTGAAATGCCAAAGTGACGTGACAAGATGACATCACTGGGGGTGACGTGGGCCAGTTCGACAATTTGACACTTCAGAAGCTTGGAGAAAATGTTGAAGGAAAGAAATCCCCGAACTCTCGAAGCCTGGAATTAATCTGGGCCATTGATTAAAGGAGACACGTGTCGACAAATCATCTTATTTGATAGTTCGACATCTTAGAGAAAATGTCGAAGGAAGGAAATCCCTAAGGCCCTGAAGCACCAGGTATGACGTGGAAAGATGACATCACCTAGGGTGACGTGGACCTACCTAGGTCTGCCATGTGTCACTTGTTTCCGTACTTTTGATAGGCCCTTAGGACCAATTGGAACCGGAAATGTGTCACCACTTTGATTGGTGACATTTGTACTTCATGGGACCCGAAGGTTAAGTAATTTGGGATTTCGATGTTTGTGATAAATGGAGTGAGCTAAGGTGAAATATTGTGAATCCTGAAGTCCTAAAGTGACATGGCTTGCTGACATCCCCTGAGATGACATGGGCACGCAGGATGCATGCCACGTATCGGTCATATTTGTATTTTTTTTCAACCTTGATTGGACCAATTAGAAGTACGAAACGTAGGGGCCATGTTTATATGATGAAAATAGTATTACGTGGGCCCCCAAAAGTTAAAAAGGTCTGGGAGTTCGGCATTCGGAATAAATGAGAGAAGAAGGTGTGAAATTCTCTGAAGCCAGAAGTTTTGAAGCGACGAAGTTCTGGATAAGCACCAATCATCTTAGCGCTTGGTCACAGCCTGTGATCACATGAATTTGGGGACCAAAGAAAAGGGGCTAGCGCCGAAATTTTTGTTTTAAGAACAATAGAAAGGCTTAGAGAAGGATCCCATGATGTCCCTGATTGAACAAACCTGCATCAAAAGAAGAAAGGAAAAGGATGCAAAGATGAAGAGAGGATCTAGCATGGATCCAAGAGCCAATTTGGCTTTGAGAATTAAGAACAATTGAACATAGATCACCTTCCAAGAAGTGTCGTTTCTCAAATAGTCATAACTTCCTACTTAAAACTCTGAATTGAGCAAGGGAGCAGTCATTGGAAAGGTATGGAACAATAGAGGACAATTGTTAACCTAGAAATTGTCTATGGAAAGTAAAAATCTTTCATAAAATAAGAATAAGGAATTATGATCACTTATAAACCAGAATTGTATATGTTTGCATGGTTTTGTTCAGACAGTTAGCCTGACAAGAGTTCTTTTGGCTGCACACTTTTGTTGAGTTTTTTGCTGCCAAAAAAAACTAGAATATTCCTGGAGTGTAGAAATATGGAGGATGCAAAAGAGGCTTAGATTCAGGAATATGAGGTTAGAGGAATGAATGTCCATCTGGGAATTGAAGGAAAAAATTCCAATGGACATGGAGGAGGAAAGGATGAAGACATCAATTGGGTGGATACCATCAAGATATTGCAGATAGATGTCTAGAGCCACAAGGTTGATAATGAAAGGCTTATGAAAGAGAAGAAACAACAAGAAGAATTCAATATCAAGTTAATGAAAATCCTGGAAACAATTGAAAAGAAGTTGGATAAGGAGAGTGTCTCCAACAAATCAGGAAGTGACAAGACCCATGAGAAGAAAGGAATATCAAGGAGTGGTAACAGCCATAACCACCACTCCTGGAAGAATTCCCATAGGAGATCACATAGTATCTCAATTCCATCGCCTGTTAGGAAGTATAGGAGGTCTCGGGTGGATGATTTGAAGGGAGAAATGAACAAGATAAAACCTCCTACTTTTGATGGAGATCACAAGAAGGATGAAGATGCTGAGACATGGATGCTAGGCATAAGGAAGTATTTCCAATTGTATAAATACTCTTCTCATGTTGAGGGAAGAATTGTTATCTACTAGTTGAAAGGAAAGGCATCCATGTGGTGGGATCAACTTGTGCAAGTGCAACACCTTAGAGAGAAAAATGTGACTTGGAAGTAATTCAAGAGGAATTTTGTGAAGAAATACCCGACTAAGAGGTATTATGATAAAAATATGAAAGAGTTATTTGAAATCAAACTGGGAAACATGACTATTGAAGAATATGAAAGGACATTCTTAGAGGTGTTGAAGTATGTCTCCTTCATCAAGGATGAGATAGTGAGTATTCAAAGGTACTTGAGTGGGCTGCCATCTTTCACCAGTGACAAGATTCAATATGATGATCCTGAAAATTTGGAAGAAACCATAAGAAGAGCTAAGTTCTTGTATGATCAACAAAAATGAAATCCTACCTTCCAAAAGGATTGGGAGGAAAAGAAGAAGTTTAGCAGAGATATGAGGAAGAAGGGGAGAAATCCTCCATTCTTCATAAATAATCCTCATGGACAACCAACTTTTAGAGAGCCCAATATGGATGAGGAAGGTGGACAAAGGCCAAGACAAAGATCAATGCAATTTTGGGGTTGTAAAGGAGATCATAAGTATAGGGATTTCCCTCACAAAGCTGACAAAGTGATAACTGTACACAATGTCGAACAAGAAGAAACAGTGGAGGACATGGGTAGAAGTGTGCCAATGATCTATACAGCCCTGGACAATAAGCAAGATGAGTTTCAATCACATATGATTGGATTTGAAGGTATGATAAATGATCATTCCTTTACTTTTTTAAATAGATTTAGGAGCTAGTAATAGTTATATAGATCATAAGGTAGTGGAAATATTTATTTTTCCAAGAAGAAAACATGAGAAATATTGCATGGTACAGCTGGCTACAGGAGCCAAGAGAAAATTTGTTGAGTTAGTCAAGTCATCTCCATTGGGCATGAATGGGATAAATACCAAGGCATATTTGAACATCTTGCCTTTGGGTTCATATGATTGTCTTATTGGTATGGATTGGTTGGACAAAACCATGTTGTCTTAGACTGTCATAACAGTGAATTTACTTGGCTAGATGAGGAAGGGAACCCAAGAGCATTCCAAGGAATTCCTAGTGAAGTTACTGTCCAAGATATATTAGCAATGCAGCTGAAGAAGTGTTATAGAAAGGCCTGCCAGGTGTTTTCATCTAATATGGAGGAAACACATAAGGATAGGGTGCCAGATATAGAAGATCAACCAGTCCTAAAAGAGTTTGAGGATGTGTTTAAGGAGATACCAATACTATCCCCAAAGAGAGATATTGAATTCTCTATAAATTCGATGCCTACAGCAGCTCCAATGTCAAAGACTCCCTACAAAATGAGTACTCCAAAGCTGAAGGAGTTGCAAATGAAGCTTGAATATCTATTGAAGAAGGGGTATATATGCCCAAGTTTGTCACCTTGGGGTGCCCCAATGTTATTTGTGAAGAATAAAGATGAGAACTTGAGATTGTGTATTGATTTCAGGAAGTTAATTAAAGTAATTGTGAAAAACAAGTATCCTTTGCCAAGGATTGATGATCTCTTTGATCAGTTGATGGGTGAAAGGATATTTTAAAATATTTATATGAGGTCAAGATACCATTAGGTAAGGATTAAATATTAAGACATCAGAAAAACTTCCTTCAGAACAAGGTATGGTCACTATGAGTTTACAGTGGTGCGATTTGGGTTATCAAATTCACCTGTTCTTTTCATGTGTTTGATGAATGGTGTTTTCTGAGAGTACTTAGACAAGTTTTTCATTATATTTTTGGATGACATCCATGTGTGTTCCAATATAGAATAATAACATGAGAATCACTTGAGGATGGTGTTGCAAGTGTTAAGAGAACACCAGTTGTATGCCAAATTGAGAAAGTACTCATTTTATCAGAACCAAATTCATTATTTGGGGCATACCATATCCAAAGAAGGGATAGCAGTGGATCTTGAAAAGATTAAGGCCATTAGAGGATGGACAAAACCCAATAATTTGACGTAAGTCAGATCCTTCATGGGTCTAGTTGGCTACTACAAAAGATTCATTGCAGTTTTTTCAAGGATTGCTCACCCAATCACTTCCTTGCAAAGGAAGGGGGATGAAGTTTCAATGGACAGTAGAATTTGAAAAGAGATTCCATCAATTGAAGTAATTGTTAACCAGTGCTCCGATTATGGGGATTGTTGATCCAAATGAATATTTCATGGTTTTGACATATGTGTGCAAAGAGGGACTTGGTGGAGTCCTCAATCATAATGGTTTGGTAGTATGTTTTGAATCCATAAAGTTGAAAGAGCATGAAAGTATCTATGCCACTCATGATTTGGGGTTTGAAGACATAGTACATGCCTTAAATAAGTGGAGACACTATCTCATGGTAAATAAATTTGAACTGAGAACAAACCTTAATGGTTTGAGGTATTTGTTTGATCAACCAAATTTAAATGCTAGGCAAAGCAGATGGTTGGAATTCCTCTACAAGTATGACTTTGATATTAAGCACATCAAATGAAGGGAGAACAAAGTGGTTGATGCACTCAACAGGATAGTGCATGAGTTACATTCTACAACCATTAACATATACTAAACTGTTCTTGAAGGAAAAAAAATTGAGGCTGCAAAAGTAAATTTGCAGTACAAGTAATTGGTAACAAAATTACAACAAGGAAAAATGCAGAAAAAGGTTGAAGATTACAAATTGAGATATGATGGAATTATCTTGTACAGGAACATAATTTTTATACCCAATTCTCTAGAATTGAAAATTATGATCTTAAAGGAGATGAATAATGTGCCTTATGATGGACACCCAAGATATCAAAACACAATGGAAACAACCAGGAGCCAATGTTATTGGCCAAGTATGAAGAAAGAAATTGTTGGGTACATTTCCACATGTATGGAGTGTCAAAGGGTCAAGGTTGAGCATATAAACCCAGCTAGGTTGCTGCAATCATTACCCATTCCTGAATGAAAGTGGGAAGTGGTGACAATGGATTTCATCACCAAATTTACAAGGATAAGAAAGCATCATGATTCTATCATGGTAGTGGTGGAAAAGCTTGCCAAGGCTGCCCATTTTATTCCATTGAAGACTACTGACAAAGAAACCAATGTTGATGATATTTATATGAGGGAGGTAGCACGATTTCATGGTATTCCAAAGATAATTATGTTTGATAGAGACCCAAAATTCACTTCAAATTTTGGAAGCGATTATTCAAGGGGTTCAGAACCAATTTGAACTTCATTACAACCTATCATCCCGAGTCTGATGGGAAAATAGAAAGGGTGAACCAAGTGATAGAGGATATGTTAAGGATGTACATGATGGAAAAACCATCTAAATGGGAGTATTATCTACACTTGGTATAATTTTCCTACAACAATGAGTACCAAGCATCTCTGAAGATGAGCCCATTTAAAGCACTTTATGGTAGAAAGTACAACACTCGTGTAAGTTTGGACAATCCAGTTGATAGGGCAATGATTCGACCATAATTTCTCAGAGAAATGGAAGAGAAAACATTGAGGACTAAACAAAATTTAAAGGAGGCCCAAGATAGTTAGAAAACCTATGCTAACAAGGGCAAAAATCACAACGAATTTAAGGTGGGTGATCATGCTTTCTTGAAGGTGAAGGCCAACAGAAGTTCCCTGAGTTGGGAAACTGTTCCAAGTTGGTAGCTAGATATTGTGGACCATTTGAAATCCTAGAGAGAATTATTCTAGTATCTTATATGATTTCATTTCCTACATCTATGTCTGTTCATAATGTATTACATGTATCATTGCCCAAGAAATATGTACCTGATGCTAATCTTGTAATTGATTAGAATGTGATTCAGGTGGAGAAAGAAGGCGATATCCAAGTGCATCCGGTACGCATTATGGAATGAAAAATAAAAAAACTCTGGAATCGATCCATAGGGATTGTAAAGGTCCAATGGACCTGGTACAGTCTTGAGGACACTACTTGGGAGCATGAGGATGCAATGCGGGTAGAGTACCCACATATTTTTGAAGATTTTAAAAATCTTGTTGATATGGTGTAAAATAATTACACTGAGCGTAGTGGAAAAATAAGGGGAGGGGATTGTAATACCCCAAGGCAGAGCCCCTAATTTTGTTTATCATAAATTGTAAACATGTTTCATAGGATGGCGAGACAAGTAATGATAATCTAGGAGGATTATTTGATAGTTGGGACAAATATCCTAGGATGCTAAGGCCAGGAGCATGTTTTGTATATGTAAATATTCAAATCATTAATATAAAATCATCACTATGTGTAGACCAACCACGATGAAAGAGTACAGGGGACTAGGCTCTACTAGGATGGGTAAGGGAGGGGGATGAAAGGATGGAAAAGGGGATAAGCTTAAGAGCTTAAACCTCAAAGAATAATATATATTATCATTCTAAATGTTGTGAGGAGGATATGAATTTATCCTAAGTTCCTTTTGGTAAGGGGAAAGAATTCCAAATGGAGAGGAACACGCTTCATGAACACCATATGTCATTTTAGGAACATGCAAATATATGTGGGGATTTTGACTATTTTGGGATCCTTTTTTTCCATTCCTTCCACTAACACATGAAGCTATAAGGCAAGAAGTAAAACCGTGAACGCCATTGTTGAACCCTCGACCATCCAGAACCTCTACAACAAGCCCAAACTGATATCTTTGTTGAACATGTACTCTGCGGGTTTCCTATGTTTTTTTATGCCATTACTGTGCCCCACACTCATTTTCTGTTGTTTCCACCACCCTTGCCCGTGTGTTGAGGAGTTGGATTGAAGAAGCAGGTTTTCAGTCTTGTGGATTGAAAAAGAAGGTTGTCAGGCCTATGAGAAACTCTCTCCAGGTGAGATAATTTGCTAAGGAAGTGAGTTCTCTTGGAGGGAGTCTAGTAGCAGCTACAAAGCTCTGAGAATTCATGTATGGCCTATTGTTGAAGCCCTGGAAGGGAGGTGGAGCAACTAATGGACTATGTGACAGTGAAGGTGTATACTCCTGGGGTGGGAAAGAAATGTGGGGAATGAGAGTCTGTGAGTGGTGGGTGTAAGTGGCACCTTGGAGGAAATCCTTCCTGTAGACTGGTGTAACTTTCCAGTTGTCCTTGCCTAGCCTAGGAATACCTTTCCTGGTAGAGTTTAGTCCCAACTCAGGGGTGACCCACTGTTGAGAGTGATGAGGAGTGTGGTCTAAGGCTGGGAGGTTCGTGGAAGGTCTACACGCAGTTGGTGCACTACAGTTAAGAGATAAGTATGGAATTGGCATGCCATGTATGGAAATGACATTGCCATGCCAATTCTATTCCATGCCATTTCCATACCATCGAATTCCATTTTCATGCCATGGAATTCCATGTCCATGGATTTCCTATCCTTTCCATGCCATGGCATTCCATTTCCATGGATTTCCTATCCTTTCCTTGCAATGCCATGACATCCCATGCCTTGCCATTGCATGCCTTGTCATGCCATGATCCGGATTTATGAGCGAAACAAAATTAAAACACAAATTTATAATATTAACACAAAGAAACAATGAATAATAACAGAGATACAGTAAAACTTGAATTCTATTAAATAAGAAATATGTTGAAACTATAAAATGCAGATTGAAACAAGATTGCTAGAATGGTGGCAGCTTATCTTTGAGAAGAGATGTGAGGACTATGCTCGTTCGCGAAAAGATGAGTAAAATGAAGCTCTAAAATCATTTTTACAATAAACATGAATATCAAAAACCTATGCATCCAAAAACCTAACCCTAGGAGATGAAGCACCAAAATTCATGTGGGCCCTGTTGGGGTAAGTTGGTACATCAACTTCCCAAGGTCATAACTTTTGCATACGATCTTCGTTTTAGCTGCATGATAGCCCATTGCAAAGATATATCTAAGGAATGCACATAATGTCATCAATATTTTACTATGTTTATAGTTTGATTGTGTATATCCCTAATAATGTTGTTTAGGGCCTCAAAATGACCCCTGAAGTTCAGGTCCCAAAAACTAGGAAAAAACTATCAAACTGAGAAACTCCCAAGATGATCCAGTTGGAATAGGTGGGTTGCCACTGATATCCACCTAGATCAATCCTCCCCTATTAGGAATAAATGGTATCCATTGAATTGAGTTCCCCCATAAGATGAGAAAATTTATGCTCAATTTGGCCCCGACTGAGCCATTTTCCTTGGTGGACGAGTTTCCCTACTTTGACAACCCGATAAAGATGAATCCTATGTTGGTGAGTTACATTGACCTATGTGTCCATGATCTTACCAGTGGATGCATGATCCATGCAATCAGGGTTGAGATGTCTTGGTTTCAACTGTTCTGATATCTTTGAGGTGTCCAATAATGGTGGAAGATATGGTCGACGGAGGTCCAAATTAAATACTGGATGCAAGCCAAGGAAGGGGGAAATGTTGACCTCAAATGAATTATGACCCACAACCTTGGTGATGGTGTAAGGTACATAGTAGAGTGGATGAATATTTCGATGGCGCCCTATAATGCGTTCCTTCTGGAAGTGCAACCAAACTTTATCTCCCACCTGAAACTTGTGTGGAACCCGATGTTGATCATGGTGTTTCTTGTACTTGGCATTGGACTTCTGTAAAATATCCTGAACCTATTAGAATATGTGCTGGATAGACTCATTGAAATTGGTAGCTTCATCAACTTCATTTTGATCATAGGACAAGTCTTCCTGTGTGGACGCAAGGGGCAGAGAAACATCCATGAGAACCAATGGTTGAAATCCCAACCCCACCTTAAAGGTGCTCTAGATCGTTGATATATGTAGTGCTTTGTTGTAGATGTGTTGAATATAGGGAAGACTATCATCCCATGTTCGGGGATGCTTGGAATTGTGCATGCACAGGACATGCACGATCACCTGGTTGATGACCTTGTTTTGACCATCCGTATGGAGGTGGAATGCAGTGGGTTTGGTGAGCTTGGTGTCCAATAGTGACCAGAGGATCATCCAGAATGTGTTGAGGAACGGGTTGTCCCGATATGAGACGATGGGTTGTGTTATTCCAAAATGTACCCACACTCGTTCAAAGAAGATCTTAGAAGTGGCCTCTATTGTGATGCTCTTCTTGCAGGTGGCCATAATCGTCATTTTATAAAAATGATGAACCACCACAAAAATATAGTCATTTCCCCACTTCGTTGATGGAAGACCCAACTTGTAGTCCATCGATATGGATTCCCATGGATTTTCAAGAGTAGGAAGAGGGGTGTACATGCCTTGTTTATTAATGGTCGATTTAGCAATGGTGCGGGAAATGTAGGACCTGATATACATGTTGAAATCCTATTGAAGTTTCAACCAATAGAAATGTTGTTGCAACAATGCCACTTTATTTTCGATGCCAAAGTGTCCTACCACCCGATTGTAGTGGGATTCCCAAATTTTCTTCACTAGCTCTCTTGACAGAACATAGAGATGGACCAGATAGCACAACAACCCATCCTCAAGATGGAAATAAGTGACATTTTTGTTTACGCCCAACATCTGGTAGGTGGCGGAGAAGTCAGAATTTCTCTCATAGATTTGGGGCCACCTAGAGGTCTTGTGACTGCAACAGTTTAGCATTGTGGTCAATGCTGCAACTGGAGGGCGACTGAGGAAATCAATGACACGATTGGTGCTTCTTGTATTATACTTAATGTTGAGATGGAACTACTTCAAGTATGTGGAACACTTCTGATAGCAGTCATTCTGCAATTTTACTTGCGTCTGCATGAACTAAAACAACTTATGATCAATGTGGATGACTATCTCCTTCCCGAGAATGTAATTCATCCATTGGATACACGCTTGCACAATGGATTACATTAATTTTTCATAATTAGGGTACTTAAATACACCATCTAATTGTTTCTCACTATGATAGGCCACATGGTGTCTGTGCTGAGTGAGAACTACACCCACAACATAGTCTGAAGCATATGTCTCGATCTCAAAGGTTTGTTGCAGGTTGGGTAATGAGAGCACTACAGATGAGAACAAGAATTACTTCAAATCATCAAATGATTTCTATTGGGACAAGCCCAACATGAAATTTTCCTTACCACCACCCTTGTTTACTCAGATGAGGACCCATCCAATATGGGAGAATCCCAACATGAACCTATGATAGAAATTGGCAAGGCTTAAAAAAATTCGAATCTCAGTGAGTGTGGTTGGGGCTGACAAGTCATGAATGACCTGGATCTTGGTGGGATCAGAATGCACCCCATGATCATCAAGAATGTAGCCTAGGTACTGGACCTTGTCAATCCTGAAGGAGAATTTTTTCAAATTTGTGTATAGCTTGTGATGTCGTAGAGTGTGTAGAACCTGTTGAATATGTTGCAAGTGTTCCACCCAATTCTTGTTTTATATGAGGATGTCATCTAGATAAACCACCACAAAATAATTGGTGATAGGACAAAATATATCCTCCATCATCCTCATTAAAGTTGTTGGGGCATTCGTCAAACCAAAGGGCATGCACAACCATTCAAAGAGACCTTCTTTGGACTTGAAGGAAGTTTTCCATACATATGTCTACTCTATTGGGACTTGATGGTAGCCAGACTTCATATAAATATTACTAAAGTATTTGGCCCCCTTGATTTGATCAAGGAGATCATTGATTCGGGGAATCAGGTACCGGTTCCTGACTGTGATTTTATTTAGGTATGGGTAATCTATGTAGAGTTGCTAGGTCCCATCTTTCTTTTAAACAAGCACTATTGGGCTTCCACATGGTGATGAGTTGGGTCGGATGTGCCCCTTTTGGAGTATTTCTTGGATCTGACGCTTGATCTCCTGATTTTCTAATAGAGAGTGGAGATAGACTGGCCCATTAGGTAGTGGTGCGTCGGGGGTCAGATCGATTGAGTGCTTGACCTGACAGTGTGGAGGTACCCCAGTGGGTAAGGATAATATGTATTTGTATTATTTGACTACCTTATCCACTTTCTTTTGTTGCATGGAGATATCAACCACGGAGGCCATGGATGTGGCTGCAACCTTTTTCTCACTTTGAGAGAGAATAAAAAAGAATACAAACTTCCTAGTATAAGATATGACCTTCCTGTATTTCTTAGAAGAAATCAAGGAAATGGAAGTAGGTGGGACTACCTCAAGTATCCTGTACAATTTCCTATCCAAAGTAATAATAATACTATGAGGCCTAGACTCATAGACAACATGACGTTTCCATAAATAAGTTTGTCCGAGAAGAACATCACAAAATTCAAGGGGAGATACATCACACAATACCTCATATTTGAAGGGATTTATGTCATACAACATACAACATTGTTTGTTGATGCGAAGATCGCTTCCTTGGCGGAAGCATCCGATGGTGTATGGCTATGGGTGCGGATTTGTTGGCATGGCCAACCACTTGATGAGCTTGGATGAGATGAGGTTCTTCTGGATACCACTATCAATGATGAATTGCAGTGGAGTACCCTTTACCCACATCTTTGAATGAAAGAGATGTTCACCTTCCTCTGGCTCATCAGGTTCACCAGGATGGATCTTGGTGGTAGAAATGGTGGCACTGGGTTCCATGTAAATAATCTGTCTCCCATTTTCTAGTTTTGAATCTGATTCGAAACCCACATCTGATTAAGAGGATTTCAACTCCACCACCAATGAATTCTTTGAGCAACAATCAACAATGTTATGCTAGGTGATCTTATGGAAGTCACACCACTTCCCAGTGTCTTTCTTCATCTCTCCATTTTCCTTATTTAATTATGGATTAGACCGGTTGTCCTAAGGTTGTCCATATTTTCTTTTCCATTTGTTTTGTGGGTTTGAGATGCCCTTTACCTACTTCTATTGTGAGGGGTTCCCAGACCCAAATTGTTGCATCTTTTTTTAAAACTTCTACTCAATTTTGACAACATATCAATAGGTCGCACCAAAGGATGAGATGTCTAGAAACTCCATTTCTATCTAAATGTATCTATGTAAACTGCCATGGTACTTGAGCACCATATGCCACTCAAAATATTTGATATCCATCTTGGTGCACAAGGTATGGAAGACATTGGTGAAATATGGCATTGTTTGGTCTCTTTCTTGCCGCAGTGTGGTCCATCTTGTATACAAGTCGCCATAACTTCCAATAGGGAAGTATTGTTCCTTAATAGTATCCCTGAAAAAAACCCAAGTGAGTGAAACTGCAAATAATGTGGATCCATCTATTTCCTTTTTCTCACAGATTGTCTCCCACCAATCTTTGACATGAGGGACGACCTTAATGAGTGCAAATGTAATCGTTTCTCTATCGGAAAAGTTGTGGATACAAAAATACCCTTCTAGAAGTTTTAACCATTTATCTATGACATATTCATCTATTTGACCTTCAAATAAAGGAATATTAAAATTGATTTGTACATTGAAGGGGGTGGCGCCTCTGCTTGAGGTAGATGTGTCACTTGTCAGCAGTTGTCGAAGGATTTGTCCAAAGTTGTCCATCATCTCCTTCCTATGTCACTCGAGGGATTCCTCAAGAAACATTTTGAATGGATATCATTTCTCATAATCTTAATTTTTTCCCACCATGGAAGGTTTATTAGGCGTGTGAGAGTAGTTTTTCTCAAGAGAAACAATCTTGAGACCCAACTCTCTATACCCTAAGCACGTCGGGGACATGCACTAAAAATGATAAGGAGTAGACCGCTCTGATACAACTAATTCAGATTTATGAGAGGAACGAAATGAAAACACAAATTTATAATATTAAGAGAGAGACACAATGAATAATAACATAGATACAATAAAGCTTGACTTCTATTAAATAAGAAATATGTTGAAACTGTAAAATGCAAAATGAAACAAGCTTGCTAGAATGGTGTCATCTTATCTCTAAGAAGAGATGTGATGACTACAATCATTCGAAATAAGATGAGTACCATGAGGCTATGAAATTATTTTTACAATAAAAAATAATTTAAAAACCCTATACATAAAAAAAAACTAACCCTAGGAGACGAAGCGCCAAAAGTCATGTGGGCCCTGTTTGGGTAAGTTGGTACATCAACTTCCCGGGGTCGTAACTTTTGCATAAGATATACGTTTTAGGTGCACGATAGCCTGTTAGAGAGATCTATATGTGGACTACACATTGTGTCATAAAAATCTAACTCTATTCACAATTTCATTATGGAAATCCCTAAAAACGTTGTTTAGGGCCTCAAAACAACCCCGAAAATTTAGGACCCAAAAACTAGGAAAAAACTGCCAAACCTAGAAACTGCCAAGATGAGATAGTTGGAATAGGTGGGTAGCCACCGATATCCACCTAGATAAATCCTCCCCTCTTATAAATAAATGGTCTCCATTTCATTGAGTTCTCCCATCAAATGAGGAATTTTGTGCTCAATTTGGCCCCGGGTGAGCCACTTGCCTTGGTGCAGGAGTTGTCCTTCTTTGAAAAACTGATAAAGTTGGATCCTCTATTGGAGCGTTCCCTTGACCTGCATGTCCAAGATATGATTAGTGGATTCATGTTCCATGCATTTAGGGTGGATCTCTCTTTGTGTCAATTGTTCTGCAATCTCTGAGGTGTCCAATAATGGTGGAAAATATGGTCGAAGGAGGTCCACATTAAATATTGAATGCAATCCAAGTAAGGGGGCAATTTTGAGCTCAAAATAATTACCACCCACAACCTTGGTGATGGTGTAAGTTCCATAGAAGAGTGGTAGAAGCTTCCTATGGGGCCCAGTAAGGTGTTCCTTCTGCAATTGCAACCAAACTTTATCTCCCACCTGAAACATGTGTGGCACCTAGTGTTTATCATGGCATTGCTTGTACTTGGTATTGGACTTCTCTAAAATATCCTAAACCTATTGGAATATGTGCTAGATATTCTCAATGAACCTGGTATCTCTGTCGGCTTTAGTTTTAGCATGGGATGGGTCTTCCTGAGTGGTCGAAAGGGGTAGTGCAACATCCATTCGACCCAATGGTTGAAATCCCAACCCCGCCTGAAAGGGGCTCTAGCCGGTTGATCTATGTAGTGCTCTATTGTAGCAGTTTTGAAGATAGGGAAGAATCTCATACCATGTGTGGGGATGCTTAGAATTGTACATGTGCAGGATATGCATGATCATCTGGTTGACGACCTTGGTTTTTCCATCTATCTAGGGGTGGAAGGAAGTGGATTTGGTGATATTGGTGTCCAACAATGACCAGAGGCTCAACCAAAATGTGCTGAGGAGCCGACTATCCCAATACGAGACAATGGCTTATCATCTTTACTCAAAATTTCTCCAATGGACACTCCACTTGCATCACATTTGACCTAGAAAGTATTCTTAAAGTATGGAATAACTAAGATAGGTTGTTCTATTATCTTTTCTTTCAACACTCTAAATCATTTCTCGTTTTATTTTGTCCAGTCAAAAGAACCATGCTCCTTCTTTATAGTATCTAGTACAGATGTGCAAATACTGCTGAAATTCCTAATGAACTTTCTGTAAAAGATCGCTAACCCATGAAAAATTATTACTTCAAACATACTTCTTGGAGAATTCCACTCTCTTATAGCCCTCACCTTTTCTGGATCCATATTCAATTCATTTGAATAGATTACAAACCCCAAATACACAAGTTTTGTCTTCATAAAAGAACATTTCTTCAAATTCACCAACAACTTTTTTCACTGCAACCTTCTCAACACCATATTCAATTGTCTTAAATGATCCTCTTCAGTCTTACTGAAAACTAGAATATCATCTAAATAAACAATCACAAACTTCCCAATAAAATCTTTGAGCACTTCATTCATTAACCTCATGAACGTACTTGGATCATTCGTTAAGACAAACGACATAGCAAGCCACTCACACAATCCTTCATTTGTTTTCAATGTTGTTTTCCATTCATCTCCCTCTCTCATTCTTATCTGATGATAACCGCTCTTCAAGTCTATCTTGGAAAAATAACTAGCTCCACTCAAACAATCCATCAAATCATCCATTCTGGGTAAAGGAAATCTATACCTGATGGTTATCTTATTGATGGCTCTAGAATCTATGCACATTCTCCAACCTCCATCCTTATTTGGACTCAACACAGTTGGTACTGTTCATGAGCTCAAGTTTTCTCTAATAAGACCTTTCTCCATCAACTCTTAGACCTTCTCCTTCACCTCTTCTTTCTCCTGAGGGGTCAATATTTATGTTTCTTTTCTTGAAAAATTTCTCCCGTAATAAGGTAAATATGATGAATGATACTCTTGATGGGATGTAAAGTATGGGGTAACTCATCCACCACAATGTCAACAAAATCTTCCAATAACTCCTAAACTTTCACAGGAAAATAACTCATAGAAGTGTTTGTAAGGATGACTCTTGGCTTACCTATAACAACAAACTACATTTCTCGGTATTTCTTGACTTCTTTCAAGATCTCCTTCCCACTCATGATAAGTATACTAGGACTAGCCTCCTCTTTGACTCCCTTATCTTCTAATGGAAATAACATATGATTACACCCATTTTTCTCAAGGGTATAAGTATTCTTCCTACCATCATGTATGACATTCATGTCATATTGCCACTGTCTTCCCAAAAAAACATGACAAACATCCATGTATATGACATCACATAAAAATTAATCTTTGTAACTTCTTATTTTAAACTCAACTTTACACTATATACTTACCATGACTTGATGTCGTTTCTGCAACCACGACACCTTGTATTGACTCGGATGTGATGTCATATCTAATTTTAGTTTTCCCACCATCTCTGTGGATACAAAATTATCAGTGCTTCCAGTGTCTATGATTACCTTGAATACTTTGCCTTTGGTTTTGCAAGAAGTCCTGAATAAATGGTTTCTCTGAATTTATGAGATATTTAGTCATCATGAGTGATATTCCTTCTTTGGTTTCTTCTGCCTTCATCTCTGTATCCACATTATTCTACTGTGCCTCAAAAATGTGATATTCTTTAACTCCTGCATTCTTCTTTCCAGGACATTCCCAAGACATGTGCCATGTTTTCCCACAATCATAACACTTCACTTCTTCTCCTCTGCCTCTTCCTCTACATCTTGGAAAAGGATTTGTTCCTCTAGAGTATCCTCCTCTAGAACTTCCTCCTCTCTCGATTTGACTGTTAAATCCTTCAGCTTCTCCCCTGAATTTATGGAACTTCTCTCTGGTGGTTCCTCTTCCTTTGTTAGGACTCTTTCCCTTGTTCCTCTGACTTTGCTTCCTTGTCTGTTTTTATTCTACCTTCAGGGATACCTAATAATAATATTCTATAGTACTCATTGTCATCATACTAATCTCATCGTGGATTTCATACCACAATCCATTTATATACCTAGAAAATTTCACTTCATCATTCTCCATGTGTCCTTCTCTTATATTCAACTTGTAAAATTCCTCCGTACACTTCTTCACTGAAAAAACTTTTTGTCTCATATTCTGCAACCTTCTAAGCAGATTCAACTGATAATCCCTGGGCATGAATTTATCCTTAAGATTAGCTACCATCCTATCCCAATTCTTAATCTTGGTCTTACCTTTCCTTCTTATGTCATCTTGCAACGCGTCCCACCATAAAGTTTCATGTCCCTTAAATCTGGTCACTACATGCTTTACTTTATTCTCATCATCAATCTCATCATAGTAAAAATAATTTTCTAATGCACTTATCCATTCAAACAATTATTCCACATTCAAGTTACCTTCATACATTGAGACTTCCATTTTTTCTCTGGTTCCTAGCTTGATAACAACTCTCAGTAATCTCTCCTCTACTACTTGTTCTCCTACAACTTCTTCTGCTTCTACATATTCACTGAAATCACCAGTCTTTGGTGCTCTCCTTCATGTTTTTTCCATGGCATACAACCTTGCATGAAGTTGTCTCATTTCTTCCTCCATGGTTGTGTTGACTACAAGTCTCTCTCTGTGTCTCCT
The DNA here is from genome assembly GCA_000966675.3 of Picea glauca. Classification (NCBI taxonomy): domain Eukaryota; kingdom Viridiplantae; phylum Streptophyta; class Pinopsida; order Pinales; family Pinaceae; genus Picea; species Picea glauca. Next base: position 151,082 of record JZKD02S1804673.1, on the reverse strand, counting down.
TGGCGACATGATTCTATGTATTTATTTTCACAGAGCTTATTCCTTCTATGATACAACTTGATGAAAACCCCCACTGGGGCTTGCATGACCTCCCATTCTATGATAAAATTGTACAGAAGCTGAAGAGGCTCTCACATCCCTACTGAACCCTTACAATCCTTTACCACAAGATGATCTAAAAAAAATCTTTTACATGACTATGGTTGAGTTATTAAGCATGTGTTGATTAACCAATTAGGAAGCTTAAAGAAAGAGGAAGAATTCTAGAATAAGCATAACAACCATATACACATATGAATATCTAAAATAAAGAATTAAAAAATAACAAACCATAACACCAATGTGATAACGTAGTTCGACAATCTCGCCTACATCTTCGGGCCTTTGTCTCAGTGGGTGAGGCTTTCTTATTTCTGTTCAAATCTCAATAAGTACAACACAATAGTACCAAAAGGTTACAAAAATGATCTGGTCTTGTTATAACAGAACTTAAGATTACAACAGAAGAAATGACACTCAAATCGAATGACCGTAGCTCCTAGAAATGGCCCGCAAAGGTGCACTCATCAACAACTTCCTTGCATAAAAATGGCTTTGGATTGGTAAATATTAAGCATAAACCTACTCTAAATCCCATCTCATGGCCTCAAGCAGGCATGGTTTATATATATCTGACGTTGGTAACCATCTCCCAATTTCCTCCCAAGATCTGGTCTCAAAAAGAGCCCGATATCCCCCCAAAAGGGACAAAAATCCCCAATAACAGTTGAAACGTGTTTATAAATCACTATACCAAAGTCAAAAAACCCACTTATGCACATTATTTGGGTGAAAAACCTAGCTAGATGGATGCCCTTTGTATGGAAATCTACCATGTGGCCTAGCACTGGTCCTTAGCATGTTGGTCCCCTGAAATATGGCACCTAGTCTCATGTGATTGGGCCATATTCCCACAATTTAACCTTCTGCGTAATCTGGTGTATCCCCCGACATAGTAGCCCAGGGTTTATCCTCTGGTCGGTGGGCTATCGCGATCGACCAGGCTAAACCCTTATCCACCACATATGGAAAAATCCTGGATCTTGTGGCGATAGGACGAAACCGAGTCCTGGGTCTTATGGATTATAGAGCCACGTAGAAAGGACCGTGGGATATGGGATAGTTGTTGCAAATGGAGCAAACTACCAAGCTATGGTCACATGCATATATATGTGAACCATGGGTTGGGGCTAATCCCCAACCCTTTATCCACCTGGAGTACATTTCATTGAAACTTAAATATAAGTTTCAAGCTATAGTTTACAAGGTACACCTATGGGTGGGCTGGCTAGCCCGGCTCTGCCAAGACACTCTGCCCAGTGGGAGGTCCATGGTTTGAACCTATGAAACTCTAATGTTTTATCAAACAAACATCCAATTATTAGGTTCCATGTGGAAACCCATGTCTGGGCCACGTGGCACCACCTCATTTGTCGAGTACATTTCCATGTGTCGTCGTCAATTTGCTCATGTGTCTGCCATGTCATTCTACCACCATACTTGCCACTGGACCTGTGACTGCCATGTATCATATGGATGTTCCAAGTCACTCGTATGGACATGCCATGTGTCACCACTATAAAGGTGACAAATGTCACTCCCTGACTGGTCCCCTGTACATAGCCACGTCAGTGTCTATACGCCTATACAACCTCTCACGTGTCATCTCTAGAAGCTGCCAACTGTGCCTGCCATGTCATATGTACGAACGTATGGCCTATACAGTCAGCTTCCACATGCAAATGTACGGAATGTACAATCATCATTTTTTTGTCTATTTGGAAAAATGAACAGATCGCCATATCTTGAGCATACGATGTTCATTTGATCCTGTTCAAGTTGTGTTGGGTTTCAATCAATGAGGTCTACACACACGTCTGATTTGAATCCATTCTAAGAAATTTTAGGCCTTTTTGAGCCCCATCAAGCTCCTGGATCTGAATCTGGATCACACTTCCCCACTAAAGGACCTTTTGGTTCCCAAAAGGTTACTGACTAGTCATCAAGCTCTGGATAGGCCACCCATCTTGATCTCTGTCTCTGAACTCTGCCCTGTGCACCTATCTCATCAAGATCAAATGTAACACAATCATGACAGCTGACATCATATTGTTAACCATTTGTACCCTGTCACATCTTACTGAAGCCACTATCATCCATTTAGATAACATTACTAATGATAGGATAAAAAATATGACTGCAAACAAGCTGATATGCTTGTAATATTTGGACGACAATAACTTATCTTGAATAAAAATGCGATTGATTTTCCATTCTACAATCATCTCTTGTTCTTGCTTAAGATCGATTACTTGATTTGAAGTAATTATAGGTTTGTTTCTTTCTTGAACTTCCCTCTTTAATTGTTCCATAGTTTGAAGAGTTTTATTTTCCTTTACATGATGAGCATGAACCACATAATATTTACTTGCTTTGGTTAATTGGTATTTATTCTTTGTCTTGTAGAAAATTGCTTTACGATCAAACAAGTATGGACTACCTAAGACCATTCCACATTCACTAGTGGCACTACATCACATGTTAACTCATCCGCATACTTAGATGAAATTGCAAATTTTAATGTGCACTACTTGGTTATGTGCATTTGATTATTGTTGCTTATCCATTTAAGTGTGTAAGGCTTATGACGTGTTTGTGTTTTTAACCCCAATTGCTTAACAAATTCCTCTAAAATTAGATTAGATTGAGATATGCTATCTATCAATGTGTCAATCTTAGTGTACTTCATGATGATCTTGATGGGAAGTAAGTTACTTATACAATCAATTCCTTCACCAATTATACCTATCATACCAACCAATGAGACCTTAGATTCATCACAAGAATCTGATCCCAAGTCTGTTGGTCGTGTTGTCGCTGCAACTATTTTCCTACCTTTATTTTCCTTGAACCACTTTGGCCTCTTCTCAGGATGCAATTGCCAACAATGGTCCTTATCATGCCCCTCTTTCTTGCAATGCTTGCAAGAGGGCCTCTCTTCCTTTCTCGCCACTGAATTTGACTTTTTTCCATGCCACTTCCTCTTGTCCTCTTTTATTGAAGACGATTCTCCTGTTACACCAACCCCTGTTTTCCTTGCTTCAATGTATGTCACTTGAACATAAACCTCATCAATATTAGTTGGTCCAAACATGAATACAATGTTTCTAATGTGTGCAGGTAAACCTCCTATATACTCCATAATATTTTCTTGGATATGTAAAGGAATATATAACATCAATGCCATTCTTTGAAAACCATCTGTGTATTCTAGCACTGTTTGTCCTTTTCTTAGTGTTAAAACTTTCCATTCAATTAACACTTTTTATTTATAACAAAAATGATAGAATTTATTTCTAAGTGCAGAAATGAAACTTTTCCATGATGGAAATACATTACCCACTTGTTGCATTCCATTTTGCAACTTGCTTTTCCACCAGATGAGTGTTGTTGTTGGCACAGGGGTAGACCCAGGGTTCAACGCTCAAGAGCGCACCAACAAAGCCTTAACTACCGACCCTTTTGGCAACACCTGCGAAGCAGATGAAGTCTCACCCAAGGTAGAGGCAGGGGTGGTTGCAAGACTCAGGTGTCTGGAACCTTAGCTAGGACACAAATCTAGGATTATATCATTTACAGAGAACTTAGCATCGATCATTCATCGATATTCAATATTTATTATACTTCGCAGAAAACACAGAGCATCGTGGTGTACACTCAGATATATAGTATTTCATCACTTAACCATAGTAACCCAGATCAGATCCAATAGATCAGCACTAAGCATCCTCATACACATCAGATCTAACAATCATATATATCTAAGAAGAACAGAGCATAAGTGGATATATCAAAGCATATAGAATAAGAAAATATAAAGACATTGAATCAAAGCACAAAGCATAACACATAGATTTACGTGGTTCACCTCCACCCTGGGACTACGTCCACAATATCTTGTTCTTTATTATCGTCTTCAACATGTTACAATCACAAAGCCTCCAAAACCCTTCTTCGCATAGGAAAAAATATTTGTGCAACTCGTTAGATCCTTCTTCCTTACATTACAACACTTAGCTTTCTATATCAACCTCATAGTAACTTGCACTTAGCCTTGCAAGCCTTACACATTTCGCATAGAGCACTTATTCAACATCACAGAGATGCACTACCAATTGAACTAAGAAATCACATATACTACTTCTTACATTGCCTATCATTCTATTTATACATTACAAAAGTGGGCCTAAGCGTGGGTAAACCCATGGGCCAACATCCCTTTCCCATTACATATTCCCAAACACCGAAAAAGGACCCAAAAGGAGGCCTAGCTTCCGCAATTTCTTCTTTGCTTTGATATTTGTACTCGACAGGTTGTCAAAGTCCCAAAAATGGTCAATTATGACCAAGTGTTCCTCAAAACTTGGTCAAGGACCAACAAGACCCCAACACTCACATGTGACTCATCTCGAGTCACTCTGGTCTGATCAATTCCACCTCGAATGCCTCGAGCTTGGCTCGAGCTTCTTTGACCTACTGCAGTGCGACAACCTCTTTCTTAGTGAACTCCTGGATCATTGCATCGTTTAGTGGCACTTCCAAGCATTGTTCCGCGGTGATGACAACCTGTTCAAGATTGACTCCTTGGATTTCAACTTTAGTGAACAGTTGGCATGCCTTTTCTTGGATTGGTTGAATTCATTGGGAGTTTTCCATCACTTTACCTTGCAGCCTGTGTACCTATTGTTGGGCAGTGCGTTGTTCTAGAAATATCTTCATTCTTTCGACTGGGTTCAAGGCCTTTAGTTGTGCTTGTAGCGTATCCGCGTGTTGCTTTTCTTCTTGGAATTGTGCCTCCAATGGCTGCAACTCTGGATTCTCTTTGAGGTTCTCATAATTCTAGGCACTTCTAGTGCTCAACTACTTGCATTCCAAGGAAAGGGTTTTTAATCGGCCAACTGTGTTGCGGGCAATTGCCTCCCTTAGATCTCTTATTTCTTGAGGAGTCTCGGGCACGGTACGAAGTTCCAGATCTGCGATGCGCTGTTAAATTTGTTGGATTACTTCTTCAAGTTGTGCCACCTACTATGGGACACATTATTCAATATTCACTTCTATGACCGTCACAAAGAGAAGTTATTTTTCAACCCTTTCCTATACTTCAAGTTTCTTTTCTAGCAACTGGTCCTTGCTCTGCTATAACTGTGCTTTTTCCTCATCCCACTTCGCTTGTAGGGAAATATTTTCCCATTCTTCCTTACTCTTTTGTTCTACAAGTGCGCTTTGTACTTGTGTCAAAGCCTAGGGGGCTTGCGTTGTTTCTTCTTGAGCTCGTCGAAGGTGAGCTTTGACTTTATCGACGATCTTGAGTAATTGGGTGGGCTCATCGCCTGTTCCTACTATTCCAATTGTCAAGGGCGTAGTAGAAACTTCTTAGTTGGACTAGAGTGCATGCTTCACTTCTTGAAGTTCACCCTTGATGCAGATGAATACCTCCTCCTTCTTCACTCCTTTCTTTTCTGTAATCTCTATTGAAGCATCATTCAGCGCAGTGACTAAAAAGTCGAAGTCATCCGGTGTGACGGTGGTATTGAATGTAGTCCGAGTGGCCTTAGTTTTCTTTCGGGATGAGGGCTTTATTGGGGAAATATTCCTTTTCTTAGAGGGATCCTCTTCCTCTCTAGGCGAGGTAACCTCGCCTTTGTTTTTCTCAACTTCTGTGCCACCTATTTCTTCACCATTACCTCCCTACGCAGGTGAGATCGAAGTAGTCTTCGTGAATTTTCTATGGACATCTTTAACTTCGTCATCCTTCTTGGTCTTTCTTGGTCGAGGTGTATCCGACATAGCTTCAGGGCTATCCACGTCGGACATTTTTGTGGGGTCCGCTGCAACAAGGAGGTCCATTGACCATTCCTTAGTAATCTTCTCCAAGTCTTCTTCTGTCAACATGTAGAACGACTGGAGCTTTTGTTTTTGCTCATCAGCATGCGTTGTGATATAGGTGAACTGGCGGTGCACACTGAATTTTATCAAAGGTATAAACCTATGAAGTGTGTTTGGGGTGAGGCGTGGTGTAGACTCGATTTCATTCGTCAATTGGTTGTAATAGGCATGGAAGATGGCATTGGACTGCCACTGCTTGTTCATGTTGCTGGAGTACCAGAATGTATAGAACTTCACAGCCAGTGGTTTGAAGGGTTCTATCTCCAGAAAAGTGGCACCTTCTGGTATCTCCCAGGTGATGAAAGCGATTAGTATGAGAAACCAACTAAAGTGGAACTCATACCGTCAGTCTTGTGCTTCTCTGCAATCAAGATCTAGCTGGTTTACAAGGTACGGTGCCCAGTTCATCTATAGTCCCTCGATGCACTTCCCTGCAAGGTCAAATACGAATCCAGTCACTTGTGTTGGTCTGTTCTTGCGAACTATATTTCTCACGATCAGTTGATAGGAAAGGCACTTTGTGCCACTCTGGATAGAGGCTACCTTGTAGCCTCACATGCCTTTATGGACATCGCCATACTTTTCTTTTATCCTCTGTTCTAATGCTCAGTATGAGGTCTTTCCAGGGTAAACCTCCTATGGGTCAGGGCCTTTCATACTAAGTCCTATTATCCGATTGATCAAGGTCGGATCCAGAGTGATGCGATGGTACAACCATAAGTATCCTACGTGGTAGTAGGACAACAACATTTTGATGCATGCATTGACTTCCTGGTGTTTTCTGAAGTGTGGGATCTTCATTACATTAAGCAGTGTGGACTGCGCGAGGTTTTGGTTCCATGACTGTGGGACAATCTTAGAATTCTTTCCTTTGGTCCTGGTTAAGTACTTATGCGGGGCTAACATGTTGTAAACTTTACGATCTCCAAGGTTAAAATCACTAAATTTTAGTGCTGCGATCTTATCCTGGTCAGTACGACCTGCACGCACCCCTTTCGAAAGGTACGTAGTGATCAAAGTGTACTCAAAGTCTCGAGGTACACTGCCATGGTTGATGGAACCACTTAGACGTGGTAAGTAAGTAGGTAAAATGTGTGGGATAATCTTGGAATTTGTGATGTCATCCCTGTGCTTGGTCCGTTTCTCATCGGTCGGTCGGGATGGACTGGCACGAGCAGTGTAAGGGGAGGCATGGATTCCTCTCATTAACGATGCTTGGAATCCTATAGACAATCCTTGCTCCAACATGACTCTCTCAGTCATTAAGTCATTCAAAACTTCTTCAACTACTTTCTCAACAGCATTAAGCTTGTCCGACATACAAGCTCGGGTCAACTAGATTGAGTGTGAAATGAATTCAGAGACTACAATGAACAGTATGGGAACAAGGAAATTATCACAGGGTGAAGTAATCTTAGGTTTCAAGCTCAAATTCTCACTTATCAAAAAGTATTCTCGGTGCGTGGTGCGACGGACTAAGTAGGGAAACTTAGCAATGGTCTGCTTGCAACGGGTATGAGGTTGCATTAACTTATGTTAAGTATGTTATGGCATGGTCTAATGTTCTAGTGGCGAGCCATAATTTATTTATAACCTGTTCGAAGCGGCATTTGAATGGTTATATTGGCTTCCAATGGCTATATTACTTTGTTTCGGCGAAGTGGCATATGTCGTTGTTCTGATATCTTGGCAAAGCTCCAATTCTACAAAGTGTCTTGCTACGAGGTACCCTCTAGGATCTTCTGTAATTTTTCAATCTTAGCCTTCTTCTTACTTAGCTTTTTATCCTTCTTTCCAGTGAGCTTTGTCTTGGTGATTCTCTTCCCATGTTGATTCTTTTCCTTGGACATAGTCACTTCGTGTTGGTGAGATTCTCTCCTCAGATTTACGTATATCACTTCTTCTTTGTCTGGGGTAGAAATTCCAACCTTCTGTGTAGCTTTGGCCTCAACATCTGGGCTTCTAGTGTCAGATAGCTTCGAGTGGTTCTCCTGTTCTTATATCAACTATGCGATCATTTTAGTCATGAAATATTTTAACTCTTGTCTCTGCTGTTCTAAAATCTCTTCTTCTTCCTTCTTTCTGGCTTGATCTCTTTGAATCCAAGGTTTCCTGAGTAGCATAGTAAACGGGGCGTTTTCATCAATGAATTTGATAATCTGGAAATCTTCTTCTATCGAAGTTCCATTGACTGTCATAGGTATCTGAGCGCGTTTTCCACATAACATCATCAATTTTCCTCTGAATAGTCCTATTCCTCCCAATGAGGGAATCATGGCAGGCTTCCCTATAGCTTCCCAAGTTCTTTTTGGCATAATTTTTACTTGTGTTTCTTCATCAAGAATACAATCAATGTCGAAGTCCCCTATTTTTGCTTCAAATTTCTCCTTTTTTTTGAAGATCTTTGGTTATCGAACATCTTTATGTTCCTTCAGGGTTTCTTTCATCTGTATTAATACTTTCTCTGATTCTTGTTGGGTTTCTTCCTTTCCTGGATATTCCTTATGGTCTTCTTGATTCAGATTTATTCTTTTAATCTTAGCGATCATTCGTGGGCAATCCAATACCTCATGGTTCAAAGCTTTGCAACAAAGAGAAGTATGTCTTCCATCAGGTCATTCCTTAGCTATATGTCCTAGTTTTATATAACTATAACATAGGATTAATCCTTGCTTTCTTTTAAATGATCCCCAGCCTCTTCTATACTGCACACTAGAATCATGATAGCTAACCTGCAAAAAATTATTTCTAGGATCCTGCATCCATTGGTTAGTCCAGACATTCCTTCTATACATAGGTATAACATATCTATCATTATACTTATCAGATCTATTCATATCAAACTTTCTTTCATCTATTAATGCCCTAGTTTTTAAGCTAGGACATAATCTATCAAACATACCTAGATCCATTCTCTAGAAACAAAACAAATCACTTATCTTACTTCTATAGAGCACAAAGCTTCCAGATCTAAGAACATTTAACTATTCTTACCTTTATTAGAGCACAAAGCTTACAGATCTTACCTCTTTTCTGCAAATCTGACCTCTTTCTTTCATAAATTTCCACTTTTACTTTTCTTAGAGCACAGAGAATTCATATATTGCTTCTTTTCTTTAGATCTGATCTTCCTTTCTTCAGATTTGACCTTATTCCTGGCACAAATCTTCACAGGTTGAGTAAAAATTTGTGCACTAGGGAAACATATCTACACACAAAGATTTCTTTTGCACAAAGTTTCTTCTTCCTTAGTTCCCAACAATCATAGTTTCAAGTCCCACAAATAGAACCCTTTGTTGGCACAGGGGTAGACCCAGGGTTCAATGCTCAAGAGCGCACCAACAAAGCCCTAACTACCGGCCCTTTCGGCAACACCTGCAAAGCAGATGAAGTCTCAACTGAGGTAGAGGCAGGGGTGGTTGCAAGATTCATGTGTCTGCAACCTTAGCTGGGACACAGATCTGTGATTATATCATTTACATAGCACTTAGAATCGATCATTCATCGGTATTCAACCCTTATTATACTTTGCAGATAGTACAGAGCATCGTAGTGTACACTCAGATCTACAGTATTTCAACACTTAACCATAGTAACCCAGATCAAATCTAGTAGATCAGAACTGAGCATCCTCATACACATCATATCTAACAATCATATATATCTAAGAAGCACATATCATAAGAAAATATAAACACATTGAATCAAAGCACAAAGCATAACACACAGATTTACGTGGTTCACCCCCACCCTGGGGCTACATCCACAAGATCTTCTTCTTTATTATCATATTCAATCTGTTACAAGCACAAAGCCTCCAAAACCCGTCTTTGCATAGGACAAAATATTTGCGTAGCTCGCTAGATCCTTCTTCCTTTCATTACAACACTTATCTTTCTATATCAACCTCACAGTAACTTGCACTTAGCCTTGCAAGACTTACACAGTTCTCACAGAGAAATTATTCAACATCATATAAATGCACTACCAATTGCACTAAGAAATCACATATACTACTTATTACATTGCCTATCCTTCTATTTATACATTACAAAAGTGGGCCTAAGCGTGGGTAAAGCCATGGGCCAACATCCCTTTCCCATTACATATTCCCCAAAACCCAAAAAGGACCCAAAAGGAGGTGTAGCTTCCACAATTTCCACTTTGTTTTGCGCTTTGTCTTCGACAGGCTGTCGAAGTCCCAAAAATGGTCAATTATGACCAAGTGTTCCTCAGAACTTGGTCAAGGGCCAACAATTGTGTGTGCAAGTCTCAATGATGACAACTTGATTTGTGTGGCCTCATCCTTGATCTATTGAAAACTACAATAGACCTCCATCTGTCTGACCCAATTTTCAAGTCTCTCTACATTAACTTCACCAACATACATGGGTAATTCAAATTTAACATCAAGTTTTAATAATGACATTTCATTCTTATGTTTATGAACATGTTTCTTTGCATTGGATTTAGAACTTGAAATTGAAGAAGAAGGAGAAGAAGGAGGTGATGATGGAGGTGAAGGAGGAATCTGAGGAGGATCCTCTCCTTCTTCACTTTTTCCCTTTGAAGATTCACCTAGGTTTTGTCTTTTATGTTCCAAGTAATCCTTGTACAAAACCTTCATCATCTCCGACATAACAAAGAATTTTTTTCGAAACTCTTTCTCATCCAGAGAAATTCCCTCTTCCGATGCTATCCTCTCATTTTGAGAAGTTCTCTTTATCAATAAAATCAATGGATTCTCTTCAACAAGATTGCCTTCACCATGATGTATCGTTTCCCTGTTTAACATGCAAAACTCAAATACAAATGCCAACTAGCTCTGATACCACTTGATCCGAAAAATATCTTTTACACGACTATGGTTGAGTTATTAAGCATGTGTTGATTAACCAATTAGGAAGCTTAAAGAAATATGAATAACTACAGAAGAAGAATAAAATCCATATGCACATATGCATATCTGAAATAAATCATAAAACAACAACAAACCATAACACCAATGTGATAACGGAGTTTGGAAATCTCGCCTACGTCTCTGGGCCTTTGTCTTAGTGGGTGGGGCTTTCTTATTTCTGTTCAATATCAATAATTAGATCATAGCAGTGCTAAAAGGTTACAAAACTAATCTGGTCTTGTTCTACCATATCTTAAGAACCCAACAAAAGAAACAACACTCAAATTGGATGATCGGAGCTCCCAGAAATGGCCTGCAAAGGTGCGCTCCTCAACAACTTCCCTGCATAAAAATGGCTTTGGCTTGGAAAATATTCAGCATAAACCTTCTCTAAATCTCCTCTCATGGCATCAAGAAGGCCTAGTTTATATAGATATGAAGTTGGTAACCATCTCCCAACTTCCTCCCAAGATATGGCCTCAAAAAGAGCCCAATATCCCCCAAAAAGGGCCAAAAATCCCCAATAACAGTTGAAAAATCTTTATAAATCACTATACCAAAGTCAAAAAATGCACTTCTGCATATTGTTTGGGCACATCCCCTAACTGGTTGGCCCCTGATCATATGGAACTCTTCCATGTGTCCTAGCGCTGGTCCTTAGCGTGCTGGCCCCCCAAAATCTGGCACCTGGTCTCATGTGATTGGGCCATATGCCCATGGTTTAACTTTTCACGCAATCTGGTGTATCCCCTGACATAGTAGGCTAGGGTTTATCCCCTAGTCGATAGGCCAGCTAGACCGACCGGGCTAAACCCTTATCCACTACATATGGAAAAATCTTAGGTCTTATGGCACTAGGAAAAAACTGAGTCCTAGGTCTTATGGATTATGGAGCCACGTAGCAATGACCGTGGGCTATCGAATAGTTGTTGCGAACAGAGAAGACTACCAACATATGGTTTCATGCATATATATGTGAATCGTGGGCTAGTGCTAAGCCCCATACCTTTATCCACCTGGAGTACATTTCATTGAAACTTAAATATAAGTTTCAAGCTATAGTTTACAAGTTACATCTATGGGTGGGTTGGATAGCCCGTATCTACCAATACACTCATCTTGGTGGGAGGTCCATCGTTCAAACCTCTGAAACTCCAATATTTTGTCAAAAAAACAACCAATCCTTGGGTTCCGTGTGGAAACCCACGTTTGGGCCATGTGGAACCACCTCATTCACCGAGTACATTGTCGCGTGTCGATCACTGATTTTCCCACGTGTCTGCCACACCATTCTTCCACAGTACCTGCCATTGGACCTGTGAATTCCACATGTCATACAGATTTTCCACGTCACAAATACGGATGTGCCACATGTCACCATTGCAAGGGTGACTATGTCACTCTCTGATTGGTCCCCTATACATTTCCATGTCAATGCTCATATGCCCAGTCATCCTACCATGTGTCATCTCCAGAAGCTTCCAACTGTTCCTGCCACGTCAGCAATACTACTTGTATAGTCATCTTCCACATGGCACTATATGGACTATATAGTCATCATTTTTTTGCCTGTTTGGCAAAACGAACAGATCGCCATTACAACCTCTGTTTGAGCTTGTTGAAGTTGTGTTGGGTTCGTATCAACGATGCCTATTCACGTAGCCATTTTGAAGCCATTCTTAGAACTTTTATTTTTAGGCCTTTCTGAGCCCCATCAAGCTCCTAGATCCAAATCTAGATCACATGCCTTTTCTTACTTTCCTCCATGGATATTTGGTTTCACAAGGGTCATTTTACTCCAACAAAATCTTCACATGACCTTGGGCCTAAAAATTGGGGCTTAAGATTCTGAAAGAAATTACTTTGACGCTCCATAGCTTCAGGATTTGAAAGATCTTCCCACAATACACTTCAAATCCCCCGAATGTCGAGCTCACGAATTCCCAAACTGGAACTCCTGAGCTTCGATCTTCAGGAGTTTTAACCACCACACTTCCCAATTCTCTTGAACGCTAAATTGGTAAACTCTTGAATGATTACATGGATCGATGGTCCACGCTTCTCCAACAACCAACGACTATGATTTGCTTCAATACTCTGGGCTTCGGTAGTTCTAAGACTCCAACACACAATACCTCACAAATTGTTGAATGTCGAACTGGCAAAAGGAGGGGATCCATAGTCCAGGTATTCCCATCAACGAATGACCTGGATTGACTCCGGGCTTTGGAACTTCCAAACTTTTCTTGTCAAAGAAATTTGCACACACAATCCTCCGGATAGTTGGACTTCCAGATACTTGATTATCTGTGAACACGTGTACCCAATGACCAATGGTCCATATTGACTCTGATCTTTTAGACTGTAGGGAATTCTTCACTTTGGACAACAACTACCAAATTTTCTTGGAGTGTCGAATTTCTGAACCAGTCAGGGATCCGATGGCTCACACTTCTCCTAGTGATATACACTGTAGATTCACTACGGGGATTCAAGAATTTTGTCTCCTTTACAACAAACACTTAAAACATTCTGGAGGAGCGAAGTCCAAAGGACTTGGGGATTTAACGTCCACGCTCCTTCTCGTTAATCCAACGACTGTGAGGGGTTCTTGTACCTCCCAAATAGATCTTGTCTTCTCACTTTTAAACAAATATATTTATTTTCCTTTGGGAGTTATTCCCACTATCCTTCCTCTAGCTTTGTTACTTGAATGACTTAACCTCTGGCACATGCCTTGCGCTTCCCTCCTGATATTTTCCCTCAAAATACTCGTACCTTTGCGCACACTTTGCGATATCTCTCCTATGATCTTTCTCAACACTTAGAAAAGTGTCAACCCCGTGCATTCTTTGCATTGGTCTCCCCTCTTATATTTTATACTCTTATGAGTATAGGTGCACTCCTTGTGCTCGCTCTGCGTAAACTTACACAATCTCTCTTGAGCTTCTAAACTTGTAACGGTCTGTCCTCCACACTCCTTGCATGGGCACAATGCACTCCCTGCACCGAGATTTCAGAAGAGAACAAATTAAAACTTAAAATAACATTAAGGATTAATCCAAACAACCATTTAGATGCACACACACACATAAAACATGGAGACAAATAACATAGCATTTACCCAGTTACTTAAAGATAAGCAAGCTTAGAACTTGAAAGCAATTCTCTTCTTCTATATTCATTAAAAAAATATTTACAAGGAGTTCAACTGTAATACCCCAAGACCGAGACCCAGTTGAATTGTAAACAGGTTTTATAGGCTGGTGATTCAGGTGATTATAAGTCAAGTGACTTATGTGATGATTAGGCCAGAGAGCCTAGATGCTAAAGGATAGTGAGCCTATTTTTGTATATGTAAACACTCATATCATTAATATAATACATCGTTCCATGTAGACCAACCATGATTAAAGAGTATGGGGGAATAAACTCCACTAGGAAGGGAAAAGGGGTGGGCTAAGAGACTAGGAAAGGGGCTAAGCTAGGGGACTTATCTCTAAGGGAATATTATATTATTATTCCTAAAGACTAAGGAAATGATAAATCTCATATTATCCTAAGTTCTTATGTGAAGGGGAATGATCTAAAAGTGGAGAGGAACGAGCTCCTTGAGGACCATGTGTTAATCAGAGCACGCAATTATATGTGTGGAATATTAGTTCATTGGGAACCATTTTCCCCAGTCACCCTCGCATTTCTCATGATTCACTAGTATTCCATAATTTTGACTCCAGGGCCTCCATCGTTCGATCTATTCAACTTAGAAACTGTACGCAGTACCTCCCTATCATGGGTGGCGTACCTGTACTGTATCCAAGCTAGTATTGTATTGTACCCAAGTGAACATTGTTCCTTGACTATTTTTGTTGCTAGCATCACCTAATCCATAATTGTTTCTATTGGTTCCCTCACCTAAGCCTGTACCTGGTTAACTAGAGAGATGGATTGAAGAAGGGGGTTTTCAGGCTCGTGGGATTGAAGAGGCAGGTTTTCAGGCCTGTGAGAAACTCTCTCTAGGTGAGAGAATTGTTGGGAAATGATATCTTGAGGGAGATCGATTGTAGTTACAGTGCTATGAGACTTCCTATTTGGCCTATTACTGAATCCCTAGAAGGGAAGTGGGGCATCTGAAGGACTGTTGAGAAGAGAAGGGGCACACTTCCTAGGGTGGGAAAGGCATGTGGGGAATGAAAGACTGTAGGCTGATAGCTTGAGTTGGAACCTGGGATGAAATCCTTCCTGATGTATGTGCAGATCCAGCCTGGTTAGAAACCCCATTTACCTGGGTGGAGTTTAGTCGCAACTAGGGGGTGACCCACTGTTGAGTGTTCTGAGTAGCGTGGTCTAAGGTTGGGAGGATCGTGGAAGGTATTCTCACAGTTGGTGGTATTCTATAAAAAGATAAGTATCAATTATGTGTTAATTTACATGTTGTGTATATTACATTTTTTTATGTTTATGGATTTTTCTTGTGTATGATGTATATACTCTATTACAAACATGGATATAAATAACAAATACAATCCTAAGGTTCAGGAGATCGAATTTGATCCTCCTGGTCGAAAATAACAAGTAAATCCCAAAAAGATATGAACCAAAAACTAGGTTGAATCTGCTGAAAAAGGTGGTCAACTCCAACCTCCCATAATTTACACAGGTGCCATGAATAAGGAGAATCAAATCCATCTTTGAGCCTCATTTTCCAGGCTTATGTTTTCTCCTATTTCAGTCACGATTTTGCAGGAGCTGTTTCGGCGAGATGGAGACGAAATTGGAGAAACCAAAGGAGGTTTTTTCTCCATACAAACACATCTAAAAGAATATACTACATTTTTTTCATAGGTGTCATCGTTGAGGAGAAAAATATGTTTGAGTTGACCCCCTTTTTCAACATATTCAACCGAGTTTTCAGTTCAGATCTTTTTGGGATTTACTTGTTATTTTCAGCCAGGAGGATCAAATTCGATCTCCTGAGCCTCGGGATTGTATTTTTAATTTATATCCATGTTTTTAATAGAGTAACATTTTTTGGACTCGACCAAAAGAAGCATTCATTGTCGTAATCAGCTCACAGAGCCATATTCTATCAAAACAATATTACAGTTACATGATTCTTGTGTCATTATGTTGGTGAAGTGTTTCTCTCTGTAATTATGTTTTCTCTATTTTTTATATGTGTTTATTTTCTCTATTGTTTTAAAGAGAGTCAAGCTCAAGATTTGTTTAAAAACACCCTATTCCCGGTTTAAAGCAATATCAATGTTTTTTTCCTGAAGGTCATTCCTAGGATTCTTAACTCCCCTGTTATGATCTGTTTCCATCCCTTTTTCTTCTTTACCATATACCAAACTTTAAAGGATCCAACACAGTGCCTACCTTGCCCTGTAAGTTTCCCTATAGACCCTTCTTTGATTGGATTATATCTCTTTGAATCCATTTCCCAATGGACCTCTTTCCCTATTTCATCCAATCATTTAAAGAAACAAAAACACTGTATTTCATAACTAGCCTGAGATCCATATTCAAACAAATATAAATCTGATAGAGAGATCCTTCTCTGAGTCTTGGAGGGCTAGATCCTTGACTCAAAGCATTTTGATGTTACCTAAGTGATTGCCTCCACAGCCTTGGGAAAATTACAGAGTGCTAACAGAATGGCAACCATACTGGGGAACTTTCTCGAGTAGTGCACTTCAAGTTCCATATCCGATCACTGATGGTGGACAGTGACCAGACACAAGAAGGATGAAATATTTCACCTGGCGTCTCCAATCAATTATATACAGTGCCAATTCAAAGACTCCACTGGAGGAAGAACCTGAAACATGACTAGACCATCTGAAAATATCAGGTATTTAAGTTGGAATTTTATCCAAGATGTAATTGGTTTCATTTTTAATTATTTCTTCCCTTTTTGTGAACATAGCCAAGACCATATTGTTGAAATTCATGTTGATCAAATTCAACCTGAGGAACCTCAAGAGATCAAGCCTAGTTTTACAGATCTTGTACACACTCCTACATTTGTAAATATTCCAGATAGATACAAGCCTCTTATCTTACCCCCTATACTCCATGATTTCCCTGCCAATTGTTACAAACATCTTCCCAGATTTGATGGAGAAGATGATAATATCACTGTTGAGAAACACATTCAGGGTTTTGAGAATTTTCTTGACATTTTTGAGATTGAGGAAGTTGATGCCTGCATTAGGATTTTCGCTTTATATTTGCAAGGTAGACCTAAGGAATGGTTCAAAACTTTTTCATCTGCAAACATTCCAAATCTTCATTAGTTTGTAGAAGTTTTCCTTGTTAAATGGGAGATCAACAAAAATATTTTTCTCATTTTAGAAGAGAATGATCATTTGAAAAGAAAGTCGGGAGAGACAGTGCAACACTTTTCATCTAGATTCAATCAAGTTTACAATTCCATGCCTGTTGATATAATACCACCTCCTGGTTCCTCTCTTTTATGCTACCTAGATTCCTTTGATCCAGAGATGGCATTTCATTTGAGAGAAAGGAACACTACTACACTCAAGGAGATGCAGAACAATGCAATTAGTGTGGAAGCTAATTTTCTAATCAAAAGGTCAAAGTTGGAGGCAGAAGACGGGAAGAACAAAGAAAAGGAGCAACTAAAATCTTCAGAAGCTAAACTGAACATTCTGGAAAACACCATGGAAGAAATGTTACGCAGGATTAGCATAGGAGAACAACTCATTGTTCAAAGGAATCATGTCCCATTGATTACAGAGAAAGAAAGGGTCACTATTCCCAAACACTTTGTAGCTCACCCTTGGTATCATGGATTGGAAAAATATCATTTCATGTATTCAATTCATGACACAGTCAAAGATGAAACTCCATCTCAACTTGCATAGGAACAACCAGCAGATATGGTGTGCATGTTCAATGACATTTCCTACCTAGATAATCTACCCAAGTATGATCATTATGATGATGATTATGTGGCTGAAATAGATGTTTATTGTTCAAAGCAATCAACATCATGTTGTTAGAAAGAAGAAGATCAGATACAACTCAAATATGACTGTCAACCTATGCATATTTATTATGATAGTAAGGAGGAAAAAAAAACAAATCTCAGAGTAAGTGAAAGATCTATGCCTCTATGTTTCTCTTCATTTCAAATTCTGAGAGAAAAGTATACACAAGTTGTTGATAGTAAAGATGAAGAATGTTCTAACCTCTCAGTTGAAGATGTCATTGAAGATATAGAAGTTGTTCTAGACCCAGAATTGCAACTCTTGAGCTACATTGATTTTCAATTTCTAGATGAAAGATTAGAGCCTAAGATAGAGTATGATTTAACCCAAAATAACTCTGTACCATTAAGCTTTGATTCATTTCAATTTTTGAAGAATTTTTTTAATTATTTCATGGATGATAAACACACATAGGATCAGGAACTTTCATTGGAACCAATGCAACAAACATCTCAGTTCCTACAGGATCCAGTAGTTGATTTCTTGGATGACTTGTGTTGTCAAATTCATGGTTCATTGTCCAGCTATGAACTTAAAAGAAGTTATGATATAGACATGATTAGGCAGTCTCTTTCAGGGTCTGCTTCAACAGGAGTCTCATTTCAAATTTCAACAGAAAATTTGCAGCCATATCAAAAATTGCATGAAGATGCAAATAGCATAGATACGGTGCCAAATCATGTTGTTGACTTGGATAAATTTAAAAATCAAGGAACATGCCAGTTCTACCTTGATCCTATAGTTACTTATATGGAGAAATTTTTCACTGCAAAGCCCTAATCTATCTCTGGCATTAATTTTGTTCTTCAAGATTGTCGAGGTCTATGCTGTAAAGATCAATCGTGTTTTCAGCAGTGGCCATTACACTTTGTAGTTTTGAATCTATGGAAAAAAGGTCAAGTTTCCTTTTTGACTGTGCAAACAAGCAGTCAAGCAGTCCAATAGTCTCTGCATCTACTTGATTGGCTTCATTGGCATTTTTGTATTATTTGATTTAGCATGATTTTCAACAGTATAGGGTAGGTAGGAGAGTGTGAATAAGCTCAGCATTCTGAGCATCTGTTTTCAGTAGTGCTCGTTTTGATTGGGTTTCAGTTGAAAGATCAAAATAGGTACAGGTTGCAGAATAATATTTTGGGATCAACCCAATGAATAAAGCACCGGTCTACATGTACAGAGTTTAGTGGTTCTTGACACCTCCTGAAAGAGCTGCCATCCCCAGGTGGAGCCTATGTTGTGGTCCTATAATCATAGGTAACTTGATTCTTCAGTTTTTTATCTGGAGTTGCTCCTGTGATGAAGACATCAGGATTGTTGGGCTCAGTTGATTTTGTTTCCCCCTCCATCCATT
>JZKD02S1804673.1:77464-96729 GCA_000966675.3 Picea glauca | reverse complement strand
CATGGCCTCAAACAGGCCTGGTTTATATAGATTTGAATTTGGTTGCTCATCTCCAACTTCCTCCCAAAATTTGGGCTCCAAAAATGCCCAATATCTCCCAAAAATGGAGAAAATCATTTAAAAATAGGCATATCATTATTAAAAACCCCGAATCTTAGCATAAAAACCCACTGTATAAAGCTTATTGGGCATAAGCCCCTGATTCCGTGCGCACACACCCTCTGGAACGATCATATGGGGGGGCATGTGGCCATGCGCCATGCGCTGACCCCCTCTTCCTGCTGGCTCTCGATGGTGGCGCATGGGCAAAGGACCACGGGATGGTGGTTATAACAAACTCGTGCCCTTTCGGTGGTTGTAGCCCCAGTCCCATGGTAACCGCCCGAGATCCGGGGGCTAGTCCTATCCATACATCCCTGCAGCGCCCGTGCTCTCAGCCACGGTCGAGTGGTGTTTACGTTGAACCGAGGGCTAGGGCTAAGCCCCGGCCCTTTCCCCCGCCTCTTAGCCCCTTAACCAAATTCAAATAATTAACATGCCACTTATATAATAAGAAACAATAGTATCCCAGGTGGTTAGCCCGATCCTGCCAGTCCACTGTGCTATGGGAGGTCGGGGGTTCGACTCCCGTGCACACCAAAAAAAGTTTACCAAAAATCGGAGAGCTAACCACAGGGTGCCACGTGGCACCTAACAAACCAACCACAAACTGCCACGTGTCGATTTCCGATTGGTCCACGTGCCTGCCATATGTCAAATGTCAGACTACCACGTCACTGCCCTGCCATCTCTGCCACGTCAGCTGCTGACGTCATCTGTGCCACATGTCACCCTTACAGTGGTGGCACGTGTCACTCCTGGATTGGTCCAGCTATCTTCCCGTACGTCCAAATCTGCCTGACACATGTCGCCTCTTGGAGCTACCATGTGTCATCTTCTGAGATTGCCACGTTAGTTGTATGGACCGTACGGTCTACATAGTCAACATGCCACGTGGACTGTATGGACTATACAGTCATCCCTTTTTTTACCTGTTTGGATTTTCAGACAGAATGCGATATCTTCTGTATAAGGAGCCCATTTGACGAAGTAAAAATACCACCGAAATCAAGAAGATGAGACAGAGGCAATGGCACTGGTTTCATTGGATTCTGAGCACTTTCATTTTTTAGCATTTTTAAACCCTGTTAGGCTTCTGGATCCGATTTCGGATCACTAGCATTGCTAGGCTTCACTTCGGAGGTTACGAAGTGAAAATTCAAAGAAACCTCTATGTGTATAATAAAACGACACTGATCAAACTGAATCTGATCGAAGGGTTGTTTTTTCATCCTGTGATTTGTTGATTAGTTACACTAACTGAATCATCATTTCTGATTGGTTGAATCATTGTTCGTGAGCGTTAGAATCATGTCTCTTGAGCGTACTAAGATTCTTGACATGCGCATTGGAGATTTGGAGAGTAACGGAGGATGAAGGAATGAATAAAAGAAAGATGAGGCGACATAACAAGGTTGTTGTTTCTTTGTAAAACAAGTTGAGCTATATGTAATGAAGAATACAACATGATCATAGTGAAAAAGGGTAGAGGGGAGGCATAGCACATAGAACGAACATGGTGCACACAACATAAAGTGCAAGAATATGTGAGGAGAAAGACATTGATTCAGGCTGAGCATAACACTGTAGCAGAACAATGATGAGACTGGTAAGTCAGGGTGGTAGGGTGGTGCTAGGGAAGACTGTTGTCCTCAGAGTTTCAAGTGGGTGCTTGAACACATAAAGTTTTAGCTTCCATCTAAACCAGGGTGGTAGGGTGGTGCAAGGGAGAACCATTGTTCTCTTTTATACAGGTTGGTGCCTGTGTGACTGGAAGTTGGTGCTTCCATCCAATTGGTGCTGGAACACTTAGGGAGTTGGTGCTTCCATCTAGTGGGTGCTAGAGAAACTAGAGAGTTGGTTCTCTCAGCAAGTTGTAGCTTGTGAAATAGAGGTGGTAACCTCACAAAGAGTGGGTGCTCATAATAATTATAATGTATAGAAAATAAAGACTACTTATCATATTAATAAGAAGAAGTTTTCTCCCTTTATGGGTTTCCTCAGGAATATCTGTCTCTGTATACTTCATGTGTGTGATTAATGTTGAATACTTTATTTCTTACTTCCTTGAATTATTGTGATCATCATTAAGTGTTCTGTAATGAGTTTAAAATGGGTATAATTGTTTAAGCACAATAACACATGATTCACCCCCCGCGCCCCCCCCTCTTAGTTGTTTAACAATTGGTATCAGAGGAGGTTCCTTTTATCTAAGGGTAGATCCTAGAGCTTAAACATGACTATCCATGAAGGAACTTCAACCAATAAGGCCCCTATGTTCAATGGAAAAAACTTTTCCTTCTGGAAAGTTAGGATGAGAACCTACATAATGGCTTTAGGTGCAGATGTCTCGGATGTGGTAGAGACCGGTTATGTAAAGCCAATTGTACTAGCTTCTAAGGATGACAAGCTAGAATTCAACTTCAACATTAAGACTATGAATGCTATTCTGAATGAGCTTGAAAAAGCATAATTTGTAAAAGTTATGCACTTAGAATCTTCCAAATTTATGCACTTAGAATGAATGTTATGCACTTAGAGTTTGTAAAAGTTATGCACTTAGAATCTATCAGTCTAACATCACTAAAAATAATATGTTAGACTGATAGATTTTTGACCAACACTTCTCTTCTTGGCATCTAATTGTTGAAAAATCATCCTCATCATTGGAGGTTTTTAAAATTAAAATCCTAGTTTTACATAGACACGATCTCTTAATTAGAATACTGAACCCTTGATCTTTAATCCATAAAAGTAATTCAAAACACAAAGTTCCTTGCAAAACCAATAATTAAAGACTAGAGTGTGATACCATAAGCTGGAATAGGAACTTATGTGATATCCACTTAGGATTGGGATAAAGAGATAGATCTCTAGGATTTCAAGGAGTAAGGATCTTGAATATCCTACTCCCTTTGTCATCAAATTTTTAAGATAAAAATTATATGCACTTATGTGATATCCACTTAGGATTGGGATCAAGATACAATTCTTCATATTTAGGGACTCACACACTACACGTACACAATCTTATAACCCTAGAAGATAGGACAATAATGATTTTTGAAAATAACAATATCTGAATACCCCAAGCAAAACCAAAGGAAGTATCACAACTTGTCAAGTTTAAGACTTCTACAATCATTACTTTTTAATAGGGTTGCAATTTTTTTTTTAAATAAATGCATTGATATCAGAAGAATCCTTACAATCCAAACTTTTTAAAAATTATAGGGTCAACTATCTCTAGACTCTCTAGAAATAAACTATGTTCATTAATTACAACTTGACAAAATTAAAATTGAAGAATATCTTTAAGTCAAAGAAATGAATCATGAGAGGTAGTTGATTGATGTGCTACCATATATATATATATATATATATATAATTTAGATAGAGATAACAGAAATCTAGATCAGTGAAGAAAACTAGGGGTTATCAAACAATTGACCATGACAGACAACACTTGGTTGTTACTGATGAGGCTAACCGTAACCTCATTATTTTCTAGTTACGCCGAAAGGCATATACCTATTGGAGATGGGCACAATCAATTAGCTTTTAATCTAAAATTCTAATCTGATGGCTAACAATTGAAGACATTGGCATATTCTTAGTCGTCCTCCCAAATCATTGAATGTGATTTACTCTTCATAACTTCCTTGTATTTTTGAATGCATCAGTTAAACTGTTTACTTTTTAACATTTACCTAATCATATTAAGAAATTACTATACCACAATATGATTGCCACGTTTAACTAATTAACCTTTGGAAATACCACTTAACTTTTAGATTTCCTCAACTCTATGTGCGTTTCAGCTATGCGTTTCAGCGTTCACCAACCGCAACACTAGCCCTATCCCTATGTGCGTTTCGACGTTCACCAGCTGCCAGCCACTTTGCGGCTGTGCTAGTAAATACAACCATTGTTAATAAATTAATGTACTCCATAATGATATTTAAGTAACGTCGATTAGGTTATAGTTAACGTTTCCCAATTTTTGCCTTCATAAGTAAGCTCACACCAGGTAGCTGGTTAGTACTCTCTAGCTAGAGCCTTACAGAAAATTTAATTACCCTCTTTTCATTTATTTTACAATTCGAATTACTTGTATATTTTAGATTCTCTAATCTATATAAATATAGTCATAAAAAAATTGTATTATAAAACTTATAGGTTCATAAAGGGAAAAAGAAACGATAAGGATTTTATTGAATTTATTAGGGTTTTATTTGATGAATTACATGACTGATATCAATGATCTATAACTATGATTTTTATTTTAATGATGTTATTAATGAATTTTATATAAGTATGATTTTTATTTTAACGATAGTTAATGATTTTGCAAGATGAATGAGATTCTGGCTATCACAACACAACCTACTATTCCCTTGTTTCTTTCCCAATTTCTTCATAAACCTTTGTAACCAAATAATCTCTTTACTATCTTATGTAGAAAGAACATACTTTGCTTCCATTGTTGAAATTTCAAGAACCTTTTGTATTTTCAAAGTCCAACTTATTGTTGTTCCACCTACAGTAAAAACATACCTTGTGGTGCTCCTTTTGCTATCTTATCACCTGCCTTATTAGAATCTACATATCCCTGTAGAACAATGCTTGAACCTCCAAAACATGCGTAGAAGTGTCTTTCAAACACCTGATAATCCACTTTACTTCCTCCCAATTTTCTTTACTCGGATTGTTCATATACCTACTCATAACTCCCACTGCATGTGAAATATATAGTCTTGTGCACACCATCACATACATCAATCTTTCAACTGCTTATAATAAGGGACCTTGTACATGTATTTTATCTGATCCTATGTCTTGGGACACATTTCCTTGGTTAATTTGAAATGGTTGGCCAAAGGTGTACTAACTAGTTTTACATTTTGCATTCTAAACCTCTCCAACAACTTCTCTATGTAGTCACCCTAAGACAATGTTAATTTGCAATTTTTTCTATCTCTTGTTATTGTCATACCAAGGATTTTTTTTGCAGCACCCAAATCCTTCATCACAAATGAATTAGGTAATTTATTTTTTAGTACAATCATATCCTACATGTTACACCCTACAATAAGCATATCATCTACATACAATAGAAAGATAATATAGCTTCTATTTTCTAGTGTCTTAAAATAAACACAGTGATCAGAATGACATCTACTATAACCTTGTTCTATCATAGACCTGTCAAATTTAAAATACCACTTCCTTGGAGCTTGTTTTAGGCCATACAAGCTCTTATTGAACTTGCATACCAAATTCTTCTTAACTTTGACCTCATACCCTTGTGGCTACTGCATATAAATACCTTCCTCCAAATCCCCATGGAGAAAAAATGTTTTTACATCTAAATGTTCAAGATACAAATGTTATACTACCACAATACTTTAAATATTCCTAATTGAAGTCATTTTAACACAAGGAGAAAATATTTCATCAAAATATATACCTTTGTTCTGTGAAAACTCCTTTACAAAAATTATGGCCTTGTACCACTTTTTGCCTCCATCTTCTTCCTCCAACCTGTAAACCCATTTATTTTTCAATGCTCATTTTCCTGCAGGAAACTGAACCAAGTATTAGGTTTTGTTATTTACCAAGGAATCCATTTCCTCTTTCATGCCTTGCTCCCCCTTCTTTTTAGTTTTTACCAGTATTGTATCTTCATAACTTTTTGGTTCACCAGAATTAGTCAAAAATAAATAATACAATGAAGGAGCATATCGTTCAAGGGGTCTACTTAACCTAGTATATCTTTTATCAACAATTGCAGGAATTTGAGGTACCTAATGCTTCTGGTGTTGTACATTTTGATTTTCTAGTACCTTTGGAATTTCATTTTATTTGATTTTATCAAGCACTGTATATTCTATGTTTTTCTTTTCCTGACTCTTTCTCTGTAATTAATCTATGTACTTGACATTTTCATTGAATAACAAATCTATACTCCTAATGATTTTATGATTTTCATGATCCCATAAGAAATAACCGAAATCATTAACATCGTATCCAATAAAAGTACACTTCTTGGATTTTACCTCAACCTTTGTTCTATTTTCTTTATCAGTATGGACATATGCTTCACAACTGAAACTATTCATAAATAAGTAGTTTACTTTTTACCTATCCATGGCTCCTCTATAATGCCAACATCGAAAGAGCTTGAAGTTCCTATGTTTATTAAGTAAACAATAGTATCCACAACATTTTCCCATAACTATAATGGAAACCCAACATGCAATCTCATACTCCTTGCATGTTCTATGATTATCCTGTTCATCCTTTTTGACACACCATTTTATTTTGGTGTTCCTAATACTATATTCTCTCTACGAATCCCATGACATGAACAATAATCATCAAACTCCTTACTACAATATTCACCTCCATTATCTAATATAAGACACTTCAACCTTTTCCTGTCTCATTCTCAACCAAAGCTTTCCATTTCTTAAAAGTGTCAAAAACATCATATTTTTGTCAAATGCAATAAACCCTAGTTTTTCTAGTTGCATCATCAATAAAAGTAACATAATAATGAGAGCCACCAAGAGATGATACCTAAGATGGTCCCCATACATATATATGCACAAGCTATAATTTTTCACTCTTCTTTTCCTTTGTGACTCTGAGAAATATGACTCTTATGCTTTCCATAGACACAGTGTTCATAGAAATCCAAATAAACTTTTTTAAGATCTAGCAACAAATCCCTTTTGTGAAAAATATTTCATCCCCTTATCACTCATGTATCCAAGCCTTAATTCCACAGTGTTGTATCCACTCCTGTAAAAGATAAAGATATAGAAGAGTCTACATTACCCGTACATAAATACAGTGTACCTATCTTCTCTCCTTTTTCCATTACTAGTGATCCTTTAGTGACCTTCCATGTATTATCTGTAAATGTAGATATACAACCTTCACTTGCCAATTGCCTTGCCGAAATTAGATTTCTTCTCAAATATGGTATTTGTCTCACCTCTTTCAGTAACCATTGGTTTCCATTCTTTTTTTGTATTTGTACGTTACCCATTCCGAAAATTTTACATGGTTCATCATCACCGAAATAAACCTGTCCAAAATCACCTTGAACATAATCTTGGAAATACTTCTTATGGGGTGTGGCATGAATTGAAGCCCCTAAATATACTACCCAATATTTAGTAATATTATATAAAGAAAGAATCAAATAATCTTGTAACACATCACCCGTTACATTTTCTTATTTATTTTTCTCCTGTTGTCCATCTCTTTGTTTCTTTGGAGCTCTACAGTCTTTATTCACATGTCTTTTCTTCCAACAATTCCAACACTCTATCTTTCCTAGTATGGATTTGGACCTTCCCTTCCTAGAATTCCCATGGTTCCCTGAGCTATCTCCTCTATCCTTTTGTCTTCCTCTATTCTCCACATTCAACGCATTACCTGATGTCTCACATGTTCTTTTTTTTTCGCATTTCTTTGCTAAGGATAACACCAACAACACCATCAAATTTTAGAGTGTTTGAACTAGAGATAGAGTTACTTACAACCATGACGAAGTTGTTCCAACTTTGTAAAAATGAGCACAATATTTGAAGATCCCTAACCTCATCATCAAATTCTACTTTTACAGAATTTAGCTGATTAGTAACCGTATTAAATTAATTTAAATGGTCGGGAACATAACCACCTTCTGACATATTCATATTAAATAATCTCTTCATTAGAAATACCTTATTGGAAGACAAGGGTTTTTCATATAATTTAGCCAATGCCTCCATAAAATCCTTTGTTGTCTTTTCTTTCAAAATATTGAAATCCATCGATGCTTCTAGGCACAGTTTTATCGTTACCAATTCCTTTCTGTCAAGAACCTCCCATTCTTCGTCCTTCTTGGTTGTCGATTTCTTTTCTATTCCACCCAACGGTAGGTAAAGATCCTTCTAGTATAAATAATCTTCCATATGCATCTTCCATAAATGGTATTTTTGGATATTAAATTTCTCAACCCTAAACTTTCCATCTCCCAACATTGCTCCCACTCAAAACATGAACCCTCTTTTCCTATGAGTCAACTTTCTCTCTGATACCAGTTATTAGAAAACCAGGATAGAAGAGAAATAAAATAAAACAAATGTGGAAATAAAACATAGGAGATACACAATATAATAGAGACACAAATATACGTGGTTCACCTAGTGTGGACTATGTCCAACATAGAAATTGTCAAGTAATTCCTTTATTGTTATCTAACAAATGAAGGAATACAACCTACCACATACCCATTGTAACTTCCTCTTGTTTCTCTCACAATCTTCTCTCTCAGAATACAATATTATTTCTCAAACCCCACTGCAATACAATTACCTCATACATAAAACAAGGTTTCCTTCTAGGAAAAAAATATCTAACATAGCTTCTACCATCATATATGTGACCTTATAGTGGACGATTCATATTGACTACGAAATTAAAATATTTTACAAGGAAAATTTGCCAAAAAATTCTCTTTGGGGGAACTCCCCCATGAACCCCCGCCAAGGTGGGATCCAAAATTTATTTTCACCCCTACATGGACCCCCCTGGTGAGATATGTTGGGAGTAAATCCCCCCCACACCCTCTCGTCAGTAAATGGGATCCAAACATGGATGAAACAAGACTTCTAAATAAAGAATATTATCAGTCTCCAAAACCAACAAGGGAACATTGTCCCAACATCTGTGCCAAGATGTTTCATAATCCACTCTTGAGCAGAGTGCTAACATAGGTGGTTCATCATCTGAAACACCTAAAATCTGAGTAACTCACTTTTAGAACCCAAATCACTCATAGATTGGTGGATTGTGATATTTGCAGCTTTCTCTTATAATAACCTGACATGTGTTTGAGAAGGTAGCTAATGAGAGGTAACAATTTTCTATGCTTTATATAATTTAGGAAAATCTCAAGATCACGTGAATGGACATGTTGAGATGATTATTACTCACCCCTGTCAGGAATATATGCATGGGTATGATGATGGGTGAAAGATGGAAATTTTGATTCTAGATATCATGTTGCATGTCACATCTTTTCCAACCAATTTGGAAGGTTGTAAATGAATCCTCCCACTCGCCTGAAACATTCTCTCTCGTGCCCCTATTTGAATAAAAATGTACTTTTCCCTATGGATAATGTCATTCTGGTGTTAGCATGTATCCATGGACATGTCATATCTTGGGATTGGTCCATGTAGGCATTGAAGTTTCCTCCGAGGTTCGGTATATGTATGGTTGAGTTCAATATGAAAACCGCATATTTTGATGGGCCTCCTCATCATAGGCGATGATCTATAACAAGCTTAAAAATACACATTGTTGAATTTTCAAGTATTTCTTAGCCTCCTTAGTGTCCAGGTGGATCACTATGTTGGCTCCAAGTGGCACTGAACGAGCATTAATATATGTGATGAGGTGGAAAATGTGCAATCCTAGCTGGACCAGAATACCACTTTCATGATGCAAGGGGAGTTGTTTGATTTTTTGTATATTATCATGTGACACCTTTTATTCTTTGACATGTAGCTACTTAAAAATTTTGTCGAACCCCAATGTTGTGTTAACTCCAAGATGATTTTAGATGCTACATGTGTTCTCAACCGTTGATCGAGATTTTTTGTATCCATCAGATGATTGGGCCCGCACCTTGACCACACTTGCTCTTTAAGCCTTAGTTATATTATATGGATCCATTTGGGCAAGGGATTAAGCTTATTTTGGATGATATGAGAACCTTTCTTTCTCTTGATAAGCACCCCTATATTTTAAGCTAAGTCTCTGGCCCTTAGGGATTATTTCTCATTGTAAATTCCTTGGCTCTCGACCATGTGAAATGATTCTTTGATGAGTGACCTCTGTAATATCTCCTTCAACCTATTTCTTTTCAATTTTGACCCCTTAATATCGATCATGGTGCATGCTAATGACTGGATCAAATCCAATGCTAAAATCATCTTCATAGGGGACAACATACCCCTGTGGTCCGCTCAGAACTGTAGACCGAGTGCCTTCTCTTGTTGGGTTATGGATTCTGAATTCAAACAAGTTGTTTCTTGTGAACCTATAAAACTAATTCGAAAGGTGAAACAAACTTGTTCAATAGATTAAATTTGAAACCCTAACTTCTTGTTTGCATAAAATATGATGAATGAAGTAAAATTAAAAATACATAAGAGGAATAGAAAAATATTTATTTATGTATAGGGTGAAAAATTTGTAGCATTCAGTATTGAAATAAATGCTTGAGGTAATTCCCATTGATGGGAGATGATGCAAGAGTATCGCTCCACCTCATTAGTGCCAAAAAAGAAGCGAATCATCGCACAAGGAGGAATGAGTTCCAAGGGAAGAGAGGCACAAACCCTCTCATTTTGAGCCCAATTTAAAAAAATTTAATGCAATTAAATGTAATTTAAGTTTTTAAGGCTTAAGGAAAACAAAGACTATGTCTTTGTGCATGCCGAGTTATTTTAATAGATAGGGTTTCCTTTAATGGTTGACAGTAGGAGGGATCTAGATCTAATTCGGACTAGATTCCCATTGAATGTAATTCAATGCAAATTCAATGCAAGTAGGTAGCTGGAGGGAAGGCTCGAGGAACCCCTCTTTTGTAAAAATATCTTGTATCGAAATTCACCGGTGTTATTTGTTGATGGGCAAGAAAAGAGAGCTCAAGAGAGGAGAGGAGAGAAAGCATTGAATACTCTGTTGTAGTCCATCCTTTGTAAACCTTTGTACATAAGCATTCAGATATTAATATATAAGCATTTTTTCTTTCATATGAGGTGTTTTTGTTCTCATGTGTGATAAATAGTTACTCTCTGAATGTTTTTTTGTATTTAATCATGTATGTTGTATATGTATGCAAGTAGGTTACATTTGCATATTTAGATGGAATTCTCTATTTGTTTTGAAATTTTGAGTACTTTTGGGCTCTTAGGCTTATTGAAAGGAGTGCACACTAGAGTGATTGGAAACTTTGTGAAGCCAATTCAAGGAGTGCACTTGAAATCTATCTCAAGTTCAAAGAAGAGCATGCCAAGAGGGCACACTAGAACAATCTCAAAGCTTATAAGGAATATTGTTAGAGGAGTGCACATCAGAGTTGTTGAATACTCTGAAGAAGATACATCAGTGTTGTTGAATACTCTAAGGGCTCTGGAAGGAGTGCATTGAGAAGGCGCAATGAGTGCGTGATAAATCTGTTTCGAGTTCTAAGAGAAAAGTTGTCAAAAGGGAACACCAAAAGTAAAAGCTCGAGATGAGTAGTGCAAGTGCACAGAGAGAAAAAGGAGTGTGTAATATCCCTAGGCCAAAGACAATTGTAAATGTAAAGGAAAATGTACTTAAGCTAGTGCACTGTTTGATATCATTTTGTATGCACCTTTCATGGCATAGTGCATGCATGTACTGGGTAGTAAAATGATGAAGTGTGCACATTCTAGGATACCACGCACAACAACTTAAGTGTGCGTCATTTTCAGGCCATGGAGCCTTTTTGTATATGCTTTGTTTTATAGGCTGGTGAGTAAATCTTGTGATGATTAGTCTACAAAGCCTAGATGTTAAAGTCTAGTGAGCCTATTATTGTATATGTCTCATCATTAATATAAAATACATCACTCCATGGAGACCGTCCATGATAAGAGAGTATAGGGTACTAAAGTCCACTAGTTAGGGAAAGTGGGGGGATAAAAGTTAAGGAAAAGGGGATAAGCTAGGAACATGGATAATTTTAGGGGATAAATTTCGCTCATGGGCTAATTTTCCATGGTTTTTCCAAAAACAAGATTCGCTATTTTAAAAATTATTCGCCCAAATTCTATAGGATAAAATAATTTTACCTTAAAAATCGCCAAACTTTTATAAAAAAATATATAAAATCCTTATAAATTTTAATATTTTTACAAAAATATTGCCAAACATTTATAGTTGGCATATGAAGGATTAGTAAGATTCACCAAGGTTTCTACATTTTAAAACAAATTCTCATCCTTAAAATCACCCCTAGCTAGGAAGCTTAAGCCAAAAAGGAATATTATATTAATATTCCTTAAATCATAAAATATGGAAAATTATTTTATCCTAAGTTCTAAAGATGGGGACAAGTGGGCCAAAGTAGCTCCCAACATGACAAGTGTCAAGTTGGCAAAATTCATGCATATTGTTTGCACTTAGTTCATTTTGGAGATTCCTTCCATCATTAATTCATCGAGTGAATCATTCCATCATCATACAAACACTCATGGAGCTATCCTCTGTACCTTCCTGTCATTGTACTTGAACCTGTATCCATACCCATACATGTTTGTGTACCTCATTAGCTTGGGAGTTGGACTGAAGAAGTAGGTTGTCAGGCCCGTGGGATACTTAAGAGGTGGGTTGTCAGGCTCATGGGATACTTAAGAGGCGAGTTGTTAGGCCCGTGAGAAATATTTTAAGGTGAGAGAATTGTTGGGAATTGATTTTCAAAGGTGCTAAACTGTAGCTACAGGGTTCTGAGACTTCCTGTCTATCGTGTTGTTGAAGCCCAGAAAGGAAGTGTGGCAGTTGAATGAATGTCGAGCAGAGAAATGACACACTTACTAGGGTGGGAGAGGCATGTGGGTAATGAGGAACTGTAGGGTGTTAGTTTGAGTTGGCACATGTGACATAATATTTCCTATTGTCTGAGATAGTCAGCTTGGTTAGGAATCCCTTTACCTAGGTAGAGTCTAGTACCATCTCGAGGGTGAGCACTATTGAGAGTGATGAGTAATGTGGTCTAAGGCTGGGAGGTTCGTGGAAGGTCTACACACATTTGGTGATATTATTACCAAGATATGTGTCAATTGTGCGATAAATTTACATGATGCATTAGTATTTATGTGTTTATTTTTATGGGTTTATCCTATGTGTGGTTATAACTGTCTTTATATTGAGGGGTATTGCATGTATATGTTTACTATTATTTCATTATGAATCCGTGCATTTACAGAATGTATTTGTCTATTTACATTTTATATATAAATCTCTGCAAGAGTTCTATGTGTATGTTTTAATTGCATGCAGTTCAAAAAATTTATGTGGAATAACTCAGTTGGATGCTAAGTATGTTACAGTATGTTGAGCAGAGAATAAAATCATTTTCTGGAGTAGCATGGCTTGACCTGGGTGGTCGGGGATGTTACAATATGGTATGAGAGCTTCAATTTTCAACACTGAGGCTAGATGGGCCGAGCAAGTTGAGTTGAAGAGAAATTTCACAGAGGATTGATTTCGAAGTGGCCAAATTTCAAGTTACAGAGAAACCATGGTAAAAAGTAACAACAATGGCATGGAATTGGGAAAAAGTCCCAGTTTTTATTGTTAAATTCATGGGAAAATTGAGAAATTCAGCCAATTGGTGAGGTATTATTGATTTAATATGTGTTCTAGCAAATTCAAACCTGAAATTCGTTGAATTTGAAGTTACAGTGAAGCCATGACGGATGGAGCGAGATTAGTTGATTAAAATTCTCAATTCGTGAATTGAGTGTGGAAAAACAATTCTTTCTAGAAATGTCAAACCACAACGATTTGTTGTTTCATATGTTGAATTGGTGTTATCAGTGTGAAATTGAACAAATTTCATAGTTGCAGAATGCCTATGGTAAAAATTGGGCACTGCACAGAAAAATATTGGCGTGCGAGCATGCACGCTAAAATTTGGCGCTGCATGAAAAAATGTTGGTGTGGGGGTACGCACACTAAATTTTGGCACCGCTAAGAAAAATGTTGGTGTATGGGTGCACGTGCTAAATTTTGGCGCTGCACAGAAAAATGCTGGTGTGTGCATGCGCGTGCTAAATTTAGCAGTGTGCGGTGCGAATTGAGTGACGCATGCGTAATACTGGCGCGCGGTGTGCATACGCATAATAAGTTGTGCGCGGCACACACACATAATAATGGCATGCATGGTGTGCATAGTATTGGTAGAGAGTAGAGGAATTTTGTTGGTGCACGTGCGATGTGGGTTTATGTTGTTGAGTGTCAATTTAATTAATGGTGCACATGAAGTAGTGGTGGGTGGTGGGGCGTACTAAAATTTGGCATGGTTCATCACATGGAGTGAAATGCACGCAGAATATCAGTGCGCGATACAAAAATTGTTCCCAATAGGTAATAGTTCAAGAACCAAAATTTTGTGTGGTGGATATTGGCATGCAACACAAAAGTAGTGCACAACAGTTATTAGCGCGACAAAGAAGTGATGCACAATAGTTATAGGTGCAAGGAGCACGATTCACCATGTGGTGTTGTTGTGCATGATAAATATGGGTGTACAGGTTTAAATTTGTGCGCGAAGTCATTTTGGAGGCTGAACAACAGCAAAAAACCAACGAATTTTTGCGACATTTTATAGTGTTGGAACGTCATCTTTTTGCAACGCATTTTTGAGGCCCTTAACAACGTTTTTAGTTACTTAAAAACCACAATATTAGAGTGTACTAAGGTACACTTTGTCTTTGCGTTTCAAATAAAAGATCCCTAAGAGATCTTTCTAATGGTGTAAACCGTTCGTCAAACGAATCTTTTATGAGAAAGTTACAACACAAACAATGGATGGTAAATTTTAAGACCCAACTAACTTCAAAGAGCTATAACTTTCTTCTCTAGAATTGGATTGAGGCATAGGGGGATTAAATGGAAACATATTGAACCATAAGATACATTCCTAGAAATGAATTAAATTTCTGGTCATGTTAAAAATGTTTAATATGGAAAGGAAGGTACCTGTAGCATTCCAAACCAAAAACACGATTTGGCCTAGAACTTCAGCAGGCTGCAACTAGCAGCCCAGAAACCAGAAAGAGGTGAAACTTGGACAGACTGTCCAAAATATGTATATGAAGAAAAACAATTATGTTCCTACAAAAAATCCAATGGAGTAGGTGCAAAAATTCATAATTACAGCGTGGAGTTGCGCCAAGTTGAAAAATGAACAGAAAAATTAATGGACAATTTTCTACTCAAGACTCAGAATTGAGCATGGAAATAAGCATTGGAAAGATATCAGAAAGTAGAATATAATTAGTCACCCAGAAAATTGATCTAGGCATTCAATTTTCTAGGAATTAGAAGAAATAATTTTGATAAATTATTGAACCAGAATGGTTCATATTTTTCATGAAATTGTTGAGTCAGTTAACCTGACAAAGTTTTGTTGGCTGGACATTTTGTAAAGTTAACAACAACTAGATCAGATCAGAATAAAAAATTATTCCATAGGAATGGAAGAGGCACAAGGGAATTACAACCAGGAGGATGATATCAGAGGGATGGATGTCCATTTGGGCATTGAAGGAACAAACTCCAATGGACATGGAGAAGGAAGGGATGAAAACATGAATATGGTAGAGACCATAAAAAATTTATAGAAGGATGTCCAAAGACATAAATATGATAATTAAATGCTTATAAGATCCAAGGAGAAACAAGAAGACTTGAATTGAAGTTAATGCATAGATTTAACATAATAGAAACGAAATTGGATAAGAAGAGTGGCTCAAGACAATCAGGAAGTCACAGGTCTCCTGATGAGAAAAGAAGAACATAAAGTGTTAGAAGACATCACCATCACTCCCCAAGGCATTCCAATAAGAGAGCACAAAATAGCACAAGTACATCCCCTGTCAGGGAGCATAAGATGTCTGGGGTGGATGAAGATGAAAATACATTTGATGGTGAGCACAAGAAGGATGAATATGGAAATACATGGCTACTGGTCACGAGAAAGTATTTTCAATTGAATAATTATTCATCTCATGCATAAGGAAGAATTTCCATCTATCAACTCGAGGGAGAGGAATCCATTTGGTGGGATCAACTTGTGCAGGTGCAACACATTAAAGAGAAGAGTGTTACTTGGAGGGAATTAAATAAGTATTTTGAGAAGAAATACTCGACTAAGAGATACTATGACAAGAAAATTAAAGAGTTATTTGAACTCAATCTTGGGACTATGACCATATATGAATATGAAAGAAGGTTTTTATAACTGCTGAAGTATTTTTCTTTCATCAAGGATGAGACAGTTAAGATTCAGAGATATTTGAGTGGATTTCCATCATTCACCAATGAAATAATACAGTATGATGATCCCAAGACATTGGAGGAGACCATAAGGCGAGCTAAATACCTATATGATCAACAAAAAACAAGGCCAAATTTCCAAAAATCTTGGGAAGACAAAAATAAATTCAATATGGATCAAGAGAAGAAGGGGACTAAGCCACCATTCTTCAGAAATAATACCGAGGGACAACCAACTTATAGAGAACCCATAATGATTGAGACAGGGGGTCAAAGGCCAAGGCATCCACCTATTCAATGTTGGGGTTGTAAAGGAAATCATATGTTCATAGATTGTCCTCACAAAGGTGAAAAAGTGAGGACTGTTCAAAATGTATAGCAAGATGAAACAGTGGCGGAAATGGGCAGAAATGTACCAAGGATCCATGCAGCCCTAGAAAAAAGGAAAGTAGAGTATCAATCACATATGATTTAAGTGGAAGGTATGATAAAAAACCAAACCATTTCTATTTTAATTGATTCAGGAGCTAGTCATAGTTATATAGATCCTAAGATGGTGGAAAGTTTGCATTTTATAAGAAGTAAGCATGGAAAATCTTGGTTGGTGCAGTTGGCTACCAGAACCAAAAGAAAATTTAATGAGATGGTTAAGTCATGTATTATGTACATGAATGGACTGAACACTAGGGAAGATTTTATCATCTTTCCATTAGGTTCCTATGACTATCTAATTGGGATGGATTGGTTGGACCAACATCATGCTATCCTAGACTGTCATAATAAGGAATTTACTTTCTTGGATGAGGAATAAAATGTAAGGAAAGTGCATGGAATTCCTAGGGAAGTAACCATTATAGAAATCTTAGCATTGCAGCTAAAGAAATGTTACAGAAAAGGGTGTCAAATATTTCACTAGCAAATTTGGGTCATTTTGTGATGGCTATTTCGACACTCTTGCAACGTTATGTCGTGGATATTGTGATGAATATTGAGTCTCCCAAATTTCGTTTCATATGACGTGGCATGTGCAACAAATCTTGATTAACGTCGCAAGAGTGACGACAGTTAGGACGTTTTCACAATTGCGACAAAAAAACATATCATTGCCAATACGACTAAGTAAAGAATTCGTCGAAAGAGTGACACAATAGGGAAATCATCGCACACTTGACAATATAGGAAAAGTAAGTGAAAAAATTGCGACAAATCAACTTTCGAAGAGTTCATTGTGATTGTGATGAACACAGGGTATACAACGATGAAATCGCTATACAATTTATGTGGTTTGTACAACAAGTTTGTCACAAAATTTGTACCAATTGTCGCAATTTAGACGAAAAATGTCGTGATTTGTATAGAAAATTCATTGCATGATTTGTTCCGGTCATCGCAAGTGAGAAGAAAACTTTTGTGGTTTTTACAACAAGTTCGTCGCAAAATGTCTATGGTTCATCACAATTGAGATGAACACTTTCATGGTTTGTATAACAAGTTCGTCGCAAAATGTCTATGGTTCATCACAATTGAGATGAACACTTTCATAGTTTGTATAACAAATTCATTGCAGGATTTTCTTTGGTCGTCGCAAGTGAGACAAAAAATGTCATGATTTGTATAGTGAATTCTTCCTAGGATTTCTATGGTTCGTCACAATTGAGATGAACACTTTCGTGGTTTGTATAGAAAAATCATCACAGGATTTCTATAGTGCATCGAAATTGCGATGAAAATGATTTATTTCAAAAAACAAAATTGAAGAAAGGGGGCATGTAATGGAAGAATATTATAGGCTATGAAGTTTATTATAGTCTTGAAAACATTTTACAAATGGAAATTCTCTGAAGTAAATAAGGTATGGGTAGATCACTCTGCATGTGATCAAGCACCATCTAGTTTTGATTTTAAGAGTACAAATATGGAGTGTCACATCCAATCAAGAGTTACCCTTAGATATTTATAGTTAGTCTATCAATTCATCTCAATAGGCCCTCATCTATATTCAAAAACTCAAGTATGATAGAATAGAGAATGGATTTTGTTGAAAGAATTATCTGAAGGTCTTATTTTCGCATTCAAGGGGGCATTAACCTAGGAGGAAGAATGATCCATTAAATTGGTTTTTTTATGTTGATACTAAGACGTCTAGAGAAGATGTCTTGTCCAATAAAGAAAAGTTCTAGTTGTAGAATCCCTTAACATAGTGAAAATAACATATTTTTATGAATGTTTGACATAGAAGAAATTCAATGAGTCAACCAAAAGATATATATGTAACAATATATATTTGATATGGATATGTTATTAAAATAGATAACGTATACATATCAAATATATTTATATGTGTGATATTTACTAAACATATAAGTTGTAAGGTTGGATAAGCTCATCACGAGAGGCATTGAAAAACAAAGGCTTCTCTATTCTACTTGGAATTTTTAGGATTTTTATGGCTCCCTAAGAAGGTTTATCTCTAGATGCATTCTTCATGTATTTTCATCACAATTGGTTTTATTAATCTTTAAATATTATCCACATTCCAAATCTTGTGGGAATCTTTAAAATGAAGAGCCATTCCATTTATTGGGAATATTTAGAAATATCATTCTAAGTCCAAAGATTGTGGGAATCTAGTTGGGCAAGGCCATGGTTTCTAACATAAGGAGGGTTTTCCTAGGGGGGTAATACTGAGTCATATCATTGCATTTCTAGACAGGTGAGGACAAGGAATTTGTTTGACTTGGGTTGACTTCTCTAAAATGATGCTTCAGGAAAATTAAGAGAATAAAATGCTCAATGAATGCTTGGAAGGAAAACACTTACTTTATTAAACACAACACACCAATGCACCATTACTCATAATTAGTGATGAAGAAATATACAATGTTCAAGGTGAAACTTTCTAAGTAAAAAGTACATATTCATTCACAAGATAGTCATCATTTAGAAAATTTCTTATGTGCAAGAAGTGAAGCATGAACAAGTACTTATGAAACATTTAAGCATGAAATTGGGTCTTTATGATAGCAATGAAATAGAGCATCATTGTAACAAGTTCATAACCAATATAA
>JZKD02S1804673.1:10961-45203 GCA_000966675.3 Picea glauca | reverse complement strand
TTCTATTAGGTCTTCTTACATCCTCCTTATTCTATTTTATTGAAAGGTCTTATTAATATTGACCTTTATTACATCTGAATACATTGATCTACCTATGTGCGGGTTAGGACCTTAAAATTTCTCCACATATTCAAGGCATCCATTATGGCTATCGACTCCAAATCATGACTGGCTTAATGCCTTTCATGCTCCTTCAACTTCCTTGATTCATAACATACAACAAACCCATTTTGACTGAGGACTCCACCAGGTCCTTCTTTACATGCATATGTGCATACAATGAAGTCTTCATTTAGATCAACAATCCTTAGTATTGGAGCATTGGTTAATAATTGTTTCAAGTGTTGGAAACTGTTTTCACACTCTAATGACCACTGAAACTTTACTCCCTTCTTTTGCAAGGAAGTGATCGGGTGTGCAATCTTTGAGAATCTTGGAATAAATCTTTTGTAGTATCCTGCAAGGCCCATGAAGGATCTAACTTTTGTCACATTATTTGGTGTTGGCCATCCTCTAATGGCCTCAATATTTTCAGGATCCACTGCGATCCCTTCCTCAGATATGATATTCCCCAAATAATGGATTTGGTACTGGTAAAATGAGCAGTTGCTCAATTTGGAATACAATTGATGCTCCCTTAATACTTGTAATACCATATTCAAGTGTTTCTCATTCTCTTCTTCTGACTTGGAATATACAAGAATGTCATCCAAAAATACAATGACAAACTTATCTAAGTATTCTCTAAAAATACCATTCATTAAACACATGAAGACAACTCGTGCATTTGATAACCCGAATGGCACCACTGTGAACTCATAATGACCATATCTTGTTCTGAAAGGAGCCTTGTTGATGTCTTCATATTTAATTATTACCCAATGATAACTTGACCTTAGATCAATCTTGGACAATATTTTTTCATTCTTCCATTGATCAAAGAGGTCATCGATCCTTGGACAAGGACACTTATTATTTACGGTTACTTTTTTCAACTTCCTGAAGTCCATGCAGAGTCTGAAAGTTCCATCCTTCGTCTTCAAAAATATAACTGGGGCACCCCAAGGTTGTCGACACACTTGGGGTATATACCCCATCTTCATAATCTCTTCAAGATGCATTTTCAACTCCTTTAGTTCATGTGTACTCATCCCATAAGGAGTCT
Organism: Picea glauca; assembly: GCA_000966675.3. Taxonomy (NCBI): domain Eukaryota; kingdom Viridiplantae; phylum Streptophyta; class Pinopsida; order Pinales; family Pinaceae; genus Picea; species Picea glauca. The sequence goes on along the minus strand of JZKD02S1804673.1, from coordinate 44,038 downwards.
TGGATACTGGAGCAACTCCGGACATCATATTTATGTAGAAATCAATGCCTCTTTCATGGGGTAATCCTGGTATTTATTTAAATACATATTCAAAATATTTTAGGACTGCATTATATTCAATATTTGACAACTTATCATTAGGTGTTTCTTCCATATGAGCTTCAAATATTTGACACCCTTTCCTGTAACATTTCTTTAGATCCATTGCTGAGATTTCCTTGATAGTTATTTCTGTGGGAATTCCCTGAGTTTTCCTCAAGTTCCCTTCCCCATCCAGGAAAGTAAATTCCTTGTTATGACAGTATATGATAGCATGGTGTTGGTCCAACCAATACATCCCAATTAGATAGTCATAGGAACCTAAAGGAAATATGTTCAAATCTTCCCTGGTGTTTAGTCCATTCATGTCCATAGGACATAACTTAACCATCTCATTAAATTTTCTTTTGGCTTTGGTAGCCAGATGCACCAACCAAGATTTTCCATGCTTGCTTCTTGGAAAATGTAATCTTTCCACCATCTTAGGATCTATATAACTATGAATATCTCCTAAATCAATTAAAATGGAAATGGTTTGGTTGTTAATCATACCTTCCACTTCAATCATATGTGACTGAAAATATGCTTTCTTGTTGTCCAGGGATGCATAGATCCTGGGTACATTTCTTCCCATGTCCTCCATTGTTTCAACTTGCTATACATTGTGAAAATTTCTCACTTTTTCACTTCTGTGAGGACATTATATATATATATATGATCTCCTTTACAACCCCAACATTGAATAGGTGGCTTCCTTGACCTTTTCCCACCCGTCTGAATTGTTATGGGTTCTCTAGAAGCTGGTTGTTTCTGAGGACTATTTCTAAAGAATGTTGTCTTATTCCCCTTATTCATCTGATCGATCTTGAAATTCTTCTTGTCTTCCCAAGATTTTTGGAAAGTTGGCCTTACTTTATGTTGATCATATAGGAATTTAGCTCGCCTTATGCTCTCCTCCAAATTTTTGGGATCATCATATTGTATTTTTTCACTGATGGATGATGAAAATCCACTCAAATACCTATGAATCTTAACCGTCTCATCCTTGATTGAGGAGACATATTTTAACAGTTATAAAAAACTTCTTTCATATTCATCTATGGTCACACTCCCATGTTTGATTTCAAATAACTATTTCATTATCTTGTCATTGTATCTCTAAGTCAAGCATTTATTTTCAAAGTACTTCTTGAATTCCTTCCATGTAACATTTTTCTCTTTAATGTGTTGCACCTACACAAGTTGATCCCACCACATGGATTCCTTTCCCTTGAGCAGATAGATATAAATTATTCCTTTTTCATGTGAGTAATAATTATACAATTGAAAATACTTTCTCAAGCCTATCATCCATGTCTCTGCATATTCATCTTTCTTGTGCTCACCATCAAATGTAGGAGGTTTTATTTTATTCATTTCTCCTTGTAGCTCATCCACTGCAGACCTCTTATGATGCTTCCTGACAGGGGATGGACTTGATCTACTGTGTGCTCTCCTATTGTAATGCTTTGGGGAATGACAGTGATGTATGCTAACACTCCTTGTTCTTCCTTTCTCATCATGAGACTTGTGACTTCCTATTTTTCTTGAGCCAATATCCTTATCTATCATCTTTTCTATTATGTCCAAGGTATACATTAAATTTATGTTGAAGTCCTCCTGCTTCTCCTTGTCTTTCATAAGATTTTCATTCTCAACTTTATGAATTTGGACATCCTTTTACAAATTCTTAATTATCTCAGCCAAGTTCATGCTTTCTTCCATTCCTTCTCCATGTCCATTTGAGTTTGTTCCTTCAATACCCATATGGAAATCCATCCCTTTGATCTCATATTCTGGGATGTAAGCCCCCCTATGTCTCTTCTATCCTTCTACACTCTTTGTTGATCCTGATCTTATATTACAAATGTTAACTCTACCAAATGTGAAACCAACGTAACCTTGGTAGGCTGATCGATTCAACACTTTCATGAAAATATGAAACATTCTAGTTCAATAATATATATCAGACTCTTTTCTTATGATTTTCTGATAAATTGACTATTCAACTCAATTTTCTGGGTGAACAATTATATTCTACTATCCAATATATTTCCAATGACTTCTCCCTTTCTCAATTTTGAGTCTTGAGCAAAAAGTTATGGATATATGAAAATTTTTCCCTTTTATGTGAGGTAAATCCTTACACAAGTGATATTCTTTGGAATCCAATTTAGCTCTTGGAACCATGATGAATCCTCTCTCAAGGTTCATAGACTCCTATGGTTTCCTTCCAATGCAGGTCTATACAATTCAAAAATTTGTGGGCTCCTTCTCTAAGCCCTATTTTTTCTTTAAAAATCATAATTCAGGCACTGGACCCCTTTTATTTTGGTCAAAAACTCATATGACCACGGGATATGACCAAGCTCTTAGTTTAAAGGATCTTATCTGGAGCTTTAGGACTTCGAGGCTCTGAAACTTCGGGCTTCAAAGGTTTCACCTTCATCACACTTCATTTCCTCTGAATGCTGAATTGGTGAACTTATGAACAGATGCATATTCAGAGCTTCAAGGCTCGTGTACTTTGGAACTTCAGGATTTAGGAGATATGCTAACTTAAAACCTTATTTCCCTCGAACGTCGAACTAGTGAACTCTTTCTCGATGCATCTTTAGAGAATTGGGGCTTCGCTGCTTTGGAGCTTCAGGGGTTCTTTCTATATCACACCTTATTTCTCCCTAATGTTGAACTGGCGAACTCCCAGAGAGAATCTTCGGAGCTTTTCACTTCATAGTTCTCTAAAATTTCACACCTAAAAAATCCCGAACATTGGATTTATGAACTATCGAGATATTCTTAGAACTGCACACCAGGGGTGCTACGTGTCAAAATATGGAGATGATGTGTGGCCCAATTGACGAGTGACATGTGTCGAGCTCCAATTGGCACATAAGGTCTATAAAAAGGAACGAATCGAGTTGACACGTGGCATGCTTAGAGTGGTTCCACGTCAACCTAGGTGACATCATCATGTCATGTCACTTCAGTGCTCCAGGACTTCAGGAATTCAGAGGATCTCACACCCGAACACCGAAATTACGAACTCTTGAACAGTGTTCTTCGAAGCTTCGAAACTTCGGGGATCTGAGACTTCAAAACTATGAGATTCAGAGAACTTCCAAACCTAACACAATATTTCCCCCGAACATTGAAGTGGTTGACCCTCCAAACCACCACTATCCAAAGATTTAATACTTCGGTGCTCTGGAGCTTCGAGCTTCGAAACACTTCACACTATAAAACTTTAAAAACACTTGAACGTCAAACTTCCAAACATATGCTATCTGGAGCTTCGAAAATTCAGGATTCGGAGGTTTCTTCTTCAACTTACATAAAAAGTCTCGGACGTCATACTTCTAGACTCCCAAACATGCATTCTCTGGAGCTTCTCTACTCCAGGCTTCAGAAGACTCCTCCACACTACCTCGTAATCTATAGAATGTTGAATTCCCAAATCCTTGCTAATCTGTGGACACATGTCCAAAAACACGAATTGTATGGATTAGCTCTGAACTTCGAGACTTCGGGGAAAACTCTACTCCATGAAAACCCCAACCAAATTCTCTCGGAGTGTCGAATTGCCGAACCATTTAGAGATCCAATGACCTGCCTTCTCCGAGAGATCTACGGTTGATATTTTCTTTGGGACTTCAGGGCTTCAGGGATTTTTCCTCCATTTTGTCAAATAATTGAAAAATGTCGAAGCAACAAATTCTAAAGGAATTTGAGGGGTTAACAATCGTGCTACTTCTCCAGGTTCGACGGCTGTGAAGGATTTTGTCCCCTCCCGAATATATCTCTACCCTTCTTCTTCTCACAAAGAGAGATTTATATTCTCTGAGTTTGGAACTTACAGAAGTATCCTACGCACTACTTGCGCTTCAAATTTGACCCATCCCAGGTCGGATTTCACTTGAACAGATATTAAATTATGAAAAATTCACCACTTTGGCCAATTTCCTCCAATTTTCAAAGAATTTAATCAACATAAATTGGGGATTTTTCCCAATTCCATTCAAGTGATTCAAATCAACTTGCTCGTCCCATATAGCCTTAGTGTTGGAAATTGGAGCTCTGATACCATATTGTAGCACACCCATCCTTAAACTTGTCGAGCTATGCCACCAAGAAACTCTTGTGGAAATTTATAAATTGTAACATCCTCAGACCACCTAGGTCCAAGCCATGTCACTCAATACTAAAAACAATTTCATCTGTAAATATATATATAAAACTTAAGCAGACCAACATGTTCTACAAATACACATATTCATGCGGAAATAATAGTAAAAATGTATATACATCATACACAAGAAAAACCCATAAACATAAACACATGTAATATACACAACATGTAAATTAACACAAAATTGATACTTATATTTTTATAGAAGACCACCAAATGCATTCATACCTTCCACGATCCTCCCATCCTTAGACCACATTGCTCAAAACTCTAATAAGTGGGTCACCCCCGAGCTACGACTAAACTACTCATGGGTAAAAGGGGTTTCTAAGCAGGATGAAGCTACACAGACATCAAGAAGATTTTCGTCCCAGATTTGAACTCAAACTATCATCCTAAAATATCTCATTCCCCACATTCCTATCCCACCCCAAGAAGTGTGCCCCTTCTCTGCTCAAGAGTCCCCCAACATCCCCACTTCCCTTATAGGGATTAAGAAACAAGTCGGATAGGAAGTCTCAGAGCACTGTAACTGCAGTTGGATTCCCTTAGGAAATCAATTCCATGCAATTCTCTCAACTGGAAAGAGTTTCTCACAATCCTAAAAACCTTCCTCTTCAATCCCACAGGCCTGACAACCTGCTTCTTCAATCCAACTCTCTAGTCAACCAGGTACAGGCTCAGGTGAAGGGAACAACAAAAAAGGTTATGGAACAGGTGATGGAAGAAACCAAAATAGTTAAGGAACAATGTTGGCTTGGTTATGGTACAGTACTGGCTTGGATACAATACGCGTATGCTACCTGTGACAGGGAGGTACTGCGTACATTTTCTGGGTTGCAGAGATTGAACGATGAAGACCCTGGAGTCAAAACGATGATAGACTGGTGAATCATGAGAAATGCAATGGTGACTCGGGGGAATGGTGCCCAACGAACTAATTTTTCCCACATATAACTGCATGTGCCCTGATTGACACATGGCCCTCGAGGAGATCATTCCTCTCCACTTTTATATAATTCCCCTTCACATAAGAACTTAGGATAATATGAGAGTTATCATTTCCTTAGTCTTTAGGAATAATAATATAATATTCCCTTAGAGATAAGTCCCCTAGCTTAGCCCCTTTCCTAGGCTCTTAGCCCACCCCTTTTCCCTTCCTAGTGGAGTTTATTCCCCCATACTCTTTAATCGTGGTTGGTTTACACACAATGATGTATTATATTAAGGATATGAGTGTTTACATATACAAAAATAGGCTCACTATCCTTTAGCATCTAGGCTCTCTGGCCTAATCATCACATAAGTCACCTGACTTATAATCACCTGAATCACCAACCTATAAAACATGTTTACAATTCAACTGGGTCTCGGTCTTGGGGTATTACAGTTGAACTCCTTGTAAATATTTTTTAAGGAATATAGAAGAAGAGAATTTCTTTCAAGTTCTAAGCTTTCTTATCTTTAAGTAACTGGGTAAATGCTATGTTATTTATCTCCATGTTTTATGTGTGTGTGTGTGCATCTAAATGGTTGTTTGGATGAATCCTTAATGTTATTTTAAGTTTTAATTTTTTCTCTTCTGAAATCTCAGTGCAAGGAGTGTGGAGGCCAGACCGTTACAGGTTTAGAAGCATAGGAGAGATTGTGTAAGTTTACATAGAGCGAGCACAAGGAGTGCGCCTATACTCATAAGAGTATAAAATATAAGAGGGGAGACCAATGAAAAGAATGCATGGGGTTGACACTTTTCTAAGTGTTGAGAAAGATTAGAAGAGAGATATCGCAAAGTGTGCACAAAGGTACGAGTATTTTGAGAGAAAATATCAGGAGGGAAGCGCAAGGCATGTGCCAGAGGTTAAGTCATTCGAGTAACAAAGCTAGAGGAAGGATAGCTGGAATAACTCCCAAAGGAAAATAAATATATTTGTTTAAAAGTGAGAAGACAAGATCTATTTGGGAGGTACAAGAACCCCTCACAGTCATTGGATTAATGAGAAGGAGCGTGGACGTTAAATCCCCATGTTATTTGGACTTCGCTCCTCCAGAATTTTTTAAGTGTTTGTTGTAAAGGAGACAAAATCCTTAAATCCCCGTAGTGAATATACAGTGTATATCACTAGGAGAAGTGTGAGCCATCGAATCCCTGAGTGGTTCGGAAATTCGACACTCCAAGAAAATTTGATAGTTGTTGTCCAAAGTGAAGAATTACCTACAGTCTAAAAGCTCAGAGTCAATATGGACCATTGGTCGTTGGGTACACGTGTTCACAGATAATCAAGTATCTGGAAGTCCAGCTATCTGGAGGATTGTGTGTGCAAATTTCTTTGAAGAGAAAAGTATGGAAGTTCCAAAGCTCGGAGTCAATCCAGGTCATTCGTTGATGGGAATATCTGGACCATGGATCCCCTCCCTTCACCAGTTCGACATTCAACAATTTTGGAGGCATTGTGTGTTGGAGTCTTAGAACTCCTGAAGCCCAGAGTATTGAATAAAATCACAGTCATTGGTTGTTGGAGAAGCGTGGACCATCGATCCATGTAATCATTCAATATTTCACCAATTTAGCGTTCGAGAGAATTGGGAAGTGTGGTGGTTAAAACTCCTGAAGACCGAAGTTAAGGAGCGCCAGTTTGGGAATTCGTCAGCTTGACATTTGGGGGATTTGAAGTGTATTGTGGGAAGATCTTTCAAATCCTAAAGCTATGGAGCGTCGAAGTCATTTCTTTCGAAATATTAAGCCCCAATTTTTAGGCCCAAGGTCATGTGAAGACTCTGCTGCAGTAAAATGACCATTGTGAACCCAAATATCCATGCAGGAAAGTAAGAAAAGGCATGTGATCCAGATTTGGATCTAGGAGCTTGATGGGGCTCAGAAAGGCCTAAAAATAAAATTTCTAAGAATGGCTTCAAAATGGCTGTGTGAATAGGCATCGTTGATATGAACCCAACACAATTTGAACAAGCTCAAACGGATGTCGTAATGGCGATCTGTTCGTTTTGCCAAACAGGCAAAAAAATGATGACTATACAGTCCATACAGTGCCATGTGGAAGATGACTATACAGGGAGTACTGCTGACGTGGTAGGAACAGTTGGAAGCTTCTGGAGATGACACATGGCAGGATGACTGGGCATATGGACGTTGACATGGAAATGTATAGGGGACCAATCAGAGAGTGACATAGTTACCCTTGCAATGGTGACATGTGGCACATCCGTGTGTGTGACGTGGAACATCTGTACGACACATGGAATTCATAGGTCCAATGGCAGGTACTGTGGAAGAATGGTGTGGCAAACATGTGGGAAAATCAGTGATCGACACGCGATAATGTACTCGGTGAATGAGGTGGTGCCACATGGCCCAGATGTGGGTTGCCACATGGAACCCAAGGATTGGTTGTTTGTTTGACAAAATATTGGAGTTTCAGAGGTTTGAACGATGGACCTCCCACCAGGATGAGTGTCTTGGTAGATACGGGCTATCCAACCCGCCCATAGATGTAACTTGTAAACTATAGCTTGAAACTTATATTTAAGTTTCAATGAAATGTACTCCAGGAGGATAAAGGTCTGGGGCTTAGCACTAGCCCACAATTCACATATATATGCATGAAACCATATGTTGGTAGTCTACTCCGTTCGCAACAACTATCTGATAGCCCATTGTCATTGCTACGTGGCTCCATAATCCATAATACCTAGGACTCGATTTTTTCCTAGCGCCATAAGACCTAAGATTTTTCCATATGTAGTGGATAAGGGTTTGTCCCAGTCAGTCTGGCTAGCCCATCGACTAGGGGCTCAACCTTGGCCTACTATGTCAGGGGATACACCAGATTGCGCAAAAAGTTAAACAATGGGCATATGGCCCAATCACATGAGACCAGGTGTTAGATTTCGGGGGGGCAGCGCGCTAAGGACCAACGCTAGGACACATGGAAGAGTTCCATACGAATGGGGGCCAACCAGTTAGGGGATGTGCCCAAAAAATATGCAAAAGTCGGTTTTTTGACTTTGGTATAGTGATTTATAAAGATTTTTCAACTGTTATTGGGGATTTTTGGCCCTTTTTGGGGGATATTGGGCTCTTTTTGAGGCCATATCTTGGGAGGAAGTTGGGAGATGGTTACCAACTTCATATCTATATAAACTAGGCCTTCTTGATGCCATGAGAGGAGATTTAGAGAAGGTTTATGCTGAATATTTTCCAAGCCAAAGCCATTTTTATGCAGGGAAGTTGTTGAGGAGCGCACCTTTGCAGGCCATTTCTGGGAGCTCCGATCATCCAATTTGAGTGTTGTTTCTTTTGTTGGGTTCTTAAGATATGGTAGAACAAGACCAGATTAGTTTTGTAACCTTTTAGCACTGCTATGATCTAATTATTGATATTGAACAGAAATAAGAAAGCCCCACCCACTAAGACAAAGGCCCAGAGACGTAGGCGAGATTTCCAAACTCCGTTATCACATTGGTGTTATGGTTTGTTGTTGTTTTATGATTTATTTCAGATATGCATATGTGCATATGGATTTTATTCTTCTTCTGTAGTTATTCATATTTCTTTAAGCTTCCTAATTGGTTAATCAACACATGCTTAATAACTCAACCATAGTCGTGTAAAAGATATTTTTCGGATCAAGTGGTATCAGAGCTAGTTGGCATTTGTATTTGAGTTTTTCATGTTAAACAGGGAAAATATACATCATGGTGAAGGCAATCTTGTTGAAGAGAATCCATTGATTGTATTGATAAAGAGAACTTGTCAAAATGAGAGGATGGCATCGGAAGAGGGAATTTCTCTGGATGAGAAAGAGTTTCGAAAAAAATTCTTTGTTATGTCGGAGATGATGAAGGTTTTGTACAAGGATTACTTGGAACATAAAAGACAAAATCTGGGTGAATCTTCAAAGGGAAAAAGTGAAGAAGGAGAGGATCCTCCTCAGATTCCTCCTTCACCTCCATCATCACCTCCTTCTTCTCCTTCTTCTTCAATTTCAAGTTCTAAATCCAATGCAAAGAAACATGTTCATAAACATAAGAATGAAATGTCATTATTAAAACTTGATGTTAAATTTGAATTACCCATGTATATTGGTGAAGTTAATGCAGAGAGACTTGACAATTGGGTTAGATAGATGGAGGTCTATTGCAGTTTGCAATAGATCAAGGATGAGGCCACACAAATCAAGTTGGCATCATTGAGACTTGTAGACACAACTCTTGGCCCTTGACCAAGTTTTGAGGAACACTTGGTCATAATTGACCAATTTTGGGACTTCGACAGCGTGTTGAAGACAAAGAGAAAAACGAAGTGGAAATTGTGGAAGCTACGCCTCCTTTTGGGTCCTTTTTGGGTTTTTGGAAATATGTAATGGGAAAGATATTTCGGCCCATGGCTTTACCCACGCTTAGGCCCACTTTTGTAATGTATAAATAGAAGGATAGGCAATGTAATAATTAGTAGATGTGATTTCTTAGTGCAATTGGTAGTGCATTTATATGATGTTGAATAATTTCTCTGTGAGAACTATGTAAGGCTTGCAAAGCTAAGTGCAAGTTACTGTGAGGTTGATATAGAAAGATAAGTGTTGTAATGCAAGGAAGAAGGTTCTAGCGAGCTACGCATATATTTTGTCCTATGCGAAGATGAGTTTTGGAGGCTTTGTGCTTATAACAGATTGAATATGATAATAAAGAAGAAGATGTTGTGGATGTAGCCCTAGGGTGGGGGTGAACCATGTAAATCTGTGTGTTATGCTTTGTGCTTTGATTCAATGTGTTTATATTTTCTTATGCTATGTGCTTTGATATATCCACTTATGCTCTGTGCTTCTTAGATATATATGATTGTTAGATATGATGTGTATGAGGATGCTTAGTGTTGATCTACTAGATTTGATCTGGGTTACTATGGTTAAGTGTTGAAATACTGTAGATCTAAGTGTACACTGTGATGCTCTATACTATCTACAAAGTATAATAAGGGTTGAATACCGATGAATGATCGATTCTAAGTGCTATGTAAATGATATAATCACATATTTGTGTCCCAGCTAAGGTTGCAGACACATGAGTCTTGCAACCACCCCTGCCTCTACCTCAGGTGAGACTTCATCTGCTTCGCAGGTAATGCCAAAAGGGTCGGTAGTTAGGGATTTATTTGTGCGCTCTTGAGCATTGAACCCTAGGTCTGCCCCTGTGCCAACAAAGGGTTCTATTTCTGGGACTTGAAACTGTGATTGTTGGGAATTGAGGGAGAAGAAACTTTGTGCAAAAGAAAGCTCTGTGTGTAGATATGTTTCCCTAGTGCACAACTTTTTACTCAACCTGTGAAGCTTTGTGCCATGAATAAGTTCAAATCTGAAGAAAGGAAGATCATATCTAAAGAAAAGAAGTGATATATGAATGCTCTGTGCTCTAAGAAAAGTAAAAGTGGAAATTTCTGAAAGAAAGAGGTCAGATATGCAAAAAAGAGGTAAGATCTGTAAGATCTGTTCTCTAATAAAGGTAAGAATAGTTAAATGTTCTTAGATCTGGAAGCTTTGTTCTCTATAGAAGTAAGATAAGTGATTTGTTTTGTTTCTAGAGAATGGATCTAGGTATGTTTGATAGATTATGTCCTAGCTTAAAAACTAGGGCATTAATAGATGAAAGAAAGTTTGATATGAATAGATCTGATAATTATAATGATAGATATGTTATACCTATGTATAGAAGGAATGTCTGGACTAACAAATGGATGCAGGATCCTAGAAATAATTTTTTGCAGGTTAGCTACCATGATTCTAGTGCGTAGTATAGAAGAGGCTGGGGATCATTTAAAATAAAGTGAGGATTAATCCTATGTTACAGTTGCATAAAACTAGGACATATAGCTAAGGAATGACTTGATGGAAGACTTACTTGTATTCGTTGCAAAGCTTTGGACCATGAGGTATTGGATTGCCCAAGAATGATCACTAAGATTAAAAGGATAAATCTGAATCAAGAAGACCATAACGCATATCCATAAAAGGAAGAAACCCAGCAAGAATCGGAGAAAGTATTAATACAGATGAAAGAAACCCTGAAGGAACATAAATATGTTCGATAACCAGAGATCTTCAAAGAAAAGGAGAAATTTGAAGCAAGAATAGGGGACTTCGACATTGACTGTATTCTTGATGAAGAAACACAAGTAAAAATTATGCCAGAAAGAACTTGGGAAGCTATAGGGAAGCCTGCCATGATTCCCTCATTTGGAGGAATAGGACTATTCAGAGGAAAATTGATGATGTTATGTAGAAAACGCGCTCAGATACCTATGATAGTCAATGGAACTTCGACAGAAGAAGATTTTCAGATTATCAAATTCATTGAGGACAATGCCCCATTTACTATGCTACTCATAAAACCTTGGATTCAAAGAGATCAAGCCAGAAAGAAGGAAGAAGAAGAGATTTTAGAACAACAGAGACAAGAGTTAAAATATTTCATGACTAAAATGATCGCACAGTTGATATAAGAATAGGAGAACCACTCAAAGCTATCTGACACTAGAAGACTAGATGTTAAGGCCAAAGCTACACAGAAGGTTGGAATTTCTACCCCAGACAAAGAATAAGTGATATACCTAAATCCGAGGAGAGAATATCACCAACACGAAGTGACTATGTCCAAGGAAAAGCATCAACATGGGAAGAGAATCACTGAGACAAAGCTCACTGGAAGGAAGGCTAGAAAGCTAAGTAAGAAGAAGGATAAGATTGAAAAATTACAGAATATCCCAGAGGGTACCTCGCAGCAAGACACTTTGTAGAATTGGAGCTTTGTCGAGATATCAGAAGAACGACATATGCCACTTCGTCGAAACAAGGTAATATAGCCATTGGAAGCCAATATAACCATTCGAATGCCACTTCGAACAGGTCAGAAATAAATTATGGCTCGCCACTAGACCATTAGACCGTGCCATAACAGACATAACATAAGTTAATGCAACCTCATACCCGTTGCAAGCAGACCATTGCTATTTTTCCCTACTTAGTCCATCGCACCACGCACCGAGAATACTTTTTGATAAGTGAGAATTTGAGCTTGAAACCTAAGATTACTTCACCCTGTGATCATTGCCTTGTTCCCATACTGTTCATTGTAGTCTATGAATTCATTTCACACTCAAGCTAGTTGACCCGAGCTTGTATGTCGGACAAGCTCAACGTTGTTGAGAAAGTAGTTGAAGAAGTTTTGAATGAATTAATGACTAAGAGAGTCATATCGGAGCAAGGATTGTCTATAGGATTCCAAGAATTGTCAATGAGAGGACTCCAGGCCTCCCCTTCCACTGCTCGTGCCAGTCCATCCCGATCGACTGATGAGAAACTAACCAAGCAAAGGGATGACATCACAAATTCCAAGATTATCCCACGCATTCTACCTACTTACTTACCACCTCTAAGCAGTGCCATCAACCATGACAGTGTACCTCGAGACTTTGAGTACACTTTGATCAGCACATACCTTCTGAAAGGGGTGCGCATAGTTTGTACTGACCAGGATAAGATCACAGCACTAAAATTTAGTGATTTTAACCTTGGAGATCATAAAGTTTACAACATGTTAGCCCCGCATAAGTACTTAAACAGGACCAAAGGAAATAATTCTAAGATTTTCCCACAGTCATGGACCCAAAACCTCGCGCAGTCCACACTGCTTAATGTAATGAATATCCCACACTTCAGCAGACACCAGGAAGTCAATGCATGCATCAAAATGTTGTTGTCCTACTACCACGGAGGATACTTATGGTTGGACCGCCACATCTCTCTAGATCTGACCTTAATCAATTAGATCACAGGACTTAGTATGAAAGGCCCTGACCCACAGGAGTTTTACCCTGGAAAGACCTCATACCAAGCAATAGAATAGAGGATAAAACAAAAGTATGGTGATGTCCATAAAGGCATGTGAGGCTACAAGGTAGCCTCTATCCAGAGTGGTGCAGTGTGCCTTTCCTATCAACTAATCATGGGAAATATAGTTCGCAAGAAAAGACCAACACAAGTGACTGGATTCGTATTTGACCTTGCAGGGAAGTACGTCGAGGGACTACAGATGAACTAGGCACTGTACCTTGTAAACCAACTAGAGATTGATTGCAGAGAAGAATAAGACCGACGGTATGAGTTCCACTTTAGTTGGTTGCTCATACTAATCGCTTTCATCGCCTGGGAGATACCAGAAGGTGCCACTTTTCTAGAGATAGAACCCTTCGAACCACTGGCCATGAAGTTCTATACATTCTGGTACTCCAGAAGCATGAACAAGCAGTGGCAGTCCAATGCCATCTTCCACGCCTATTACAACCAATTGAAGAATGCAATCTAGTCTACACCACGCCTCACCCCAAACACACTTCATAGGTTTAGACCTTTGATAAAATTTAGTGTGCACCGCCAGTTCACCTATATCATAGAGTATGCTGATGAGCACAAACAATAGCTCCAGTCGTACTACATGTTGACAAAAGAAGACTTGGAGCAGATTACTAAGGAATGATCGATGGACCTCCTTGCTACAGAGGACCCTGCAGAAATTTCCGACGTGGATAGTCCTGAAGCTATGACGGATACACCTCGACCAAGCAAGACTAAGAAGGATTATGAAGTTCAAGATGTCCATAGCACATTCATAAAGACTACTTCGATCTCACCTGCCCAGGGAGGTAATGGTGAAGAACTAGGTGGCACAGAAGTTGAGAAAAACAAAGGCGAGGTTACCTCGCCTAGAGAGGAGGATCCCTCTAAGAAAATGAATACTTCCCCAATAAATCCCTCATCCCGAAAGAAAACCAAGGCCACTCAGACTACATTCAATACCACCCTCACACCGGATGACTTCGACTTTTTAGTCATTGCGCTGAATGATGCTTCAATAAAGATTGCAGAAAAGAAAGGAGTGAAGAAGGAGGAGGTATTCATCTGAATCAAGGGTGAACTTCAAGAAGTGAAGCAAGCACTCTAGTCCAGCTGAGAAGTTTCTACTGCGCCCTTGACAACTGGAATAGTAGGAATAGGCGATGATCCCACCCAATTACACAAGATTGTCGATAAAGTCAAAGATCACCTTCGATGAGCTCAAGAAGAAACAACGCAAGCCCCCTAGGCTTTGACACAAGTACAAAGCGCACTTGTAGAACAAAAGAGTAAGGCAGAATGGGAAAATATTTCCCTACAAGTGAAGTGGCATGAGGAAAAAGTGCAATTATAGCAGAGAAAGGACCAGTTGCTAGCAAAGCAACTTGAAGTACATGAAAGGGTTCAAAAAACACTTCTCTCTGTAACGGTCATAGAAGTGAATATTGAAGAATGTGTCCCATAGTAGGTGGCACAACTTGAATAAGTAATCCGATAAATTTAACAGCGCATCGCAGATCTAGAACTTCATACCGTGCCCGAGACTCCTCAAGAAATAAGATATCTAAGGGAGGAAACTGCCCACAACGCAGTTGGCCGATTAAAAACCCTTTCCTTGGAATGCAAGAAATTGAGCACTAGAAGCGCCCTGACTTATGAGAACCTCAAAGAGAATCCAAAGTTTCAGCCATTGGAGGCACAATTTCAAGAAGAAAAGAAACACACAGATACGCTACATGCACAACTAAAGGCATTGAACCCAGTCGAAAGAATGAAGATATTTCTAGAACAATGCACCGCCCAACAATAGGTACACACGCTGCAAAGTAAAGTGATGGAAGACTCCCAATGAATTCAACCAATCCAAGAAAAGGCATGCCAACTGTTAACTGAATTTGAAATCCAAGGAGTCGAGATTGAACAGGTTGTCATCACCATAGAACAACGCCTGGAAGGGCCAGTAAATGACGCAGTGATCCAGGAGTTCACTAAGCAAGAGGTTGTCGAACTGCAGTAGGTCGAAGAAGCTCGAGCCAAGCTCAAGGCATTTGAGGTGGAATTGATCAGACCAAAGTGACTCGGGATGAGTCACATGTGAGTGTTGGGGTCTCGTTGGTCCTTGACCAAGTTTTGAGGAACACTTGGTCATAATTGACCATTTTTGTGACTTCGACAACCTGTCGAATACAAAGATCAAAGCGAAGAAGAAATTGCGGAAGCTAGGCCTCCTTTTGGGTCCTTTTTTCAGTGTTTGGGAATATGTAATGGGAAAGGGATGTCAGCCCATGGGTTTACCCACACTTAGGCCCACTTTTGTAATGTATAAATAGAAGGATAGGCAATGTAAGAAGTAGTGTATGTGATTTCTTAGTTCAATTGGTAGTGCATCTCTGTGATGTTGAATAAGTTCTCTGTGCGAAATGTGTAAGGATTGCAAGGCTAAGTGCAAGTTACTGTGAGGTTGATATAGAAAGCTAAGTGTTGTAATGAAAGGAAGAAGTATCTAGCGAGTTGCGCAAATATTTTGTCCTATGCAAAGAAGGGTTTTGGAGGCTTTGTGATTGTAACAGGTTGAAGACGATAATAAAGAACAAGATATTATGGACATAGCCCTAGGGTGGAGGTGAACCATGTAAATCTATGTGTTATGATTTGTGCTTTGATTCAATGTCTTTATCTTTTCTTATTCTATGTGCTTTGATATATCCACTTATGCTCTGTGCTTCTTAGATATATATGATTGTTAGATCTGATGTGTATGAGGATGCTTAGTGTTGATCTATTGGATTTGATCTGGGTTACTATGGTTAAGTGATGAAATATTGTAGATCTGAGTGTACACCGTGATGCTTTGTGTTGTCTACGAAGTATAATAAGGATTGAATATCGATGCTAAGTTCTCTCTAAATGATATAATCACAGATTTGTGTCCTAGCTAAGGTTCCAGACACATGAGTCTTTCAACCACCCCTGCCTCTACCTTGGGTGAGACTTCATCTGCTTCGCAGGTGTTGCCAAAAGGGTCGGTAGTTAAGGCTTTGTTGGTGTGCTCTTGAGAGTTGAACCCTGGTTCTACCCCTATGCAAACAACAACACTCATCTGGTGGCAAAGCAAGTTGCAAAATGGAATGCAACAAGTGGGTAATGTATTTCCATCATGGAAAAGTTTCATTTCTGCACTTAGAAATAAATTCTATCCTTTGTGTTATAAATAAAAAGCGTTAATTGAATGGCAAGCTTTAAAACTAAGAAAAGGACAAACAGTGCTAGAATACACAAATGGTTTTCAAAGAATGGCATTGATGTTATATATTCCTTTACATATCCAAGAAAATATTATGGAGTATATAGGAGGTTTACCTGCACATATTAGAAACATTGTATTCATGTTTGGACAAACTAATCTTGATGAGGTTTATGTTCAAGAGACATACATTGAAGCAGGGAAAACAGGGGTTGGTGTAACAGGAGAATCGTCTTCAATAAAAGAGGACAAGAGGAAGTGGCATGGAAAAAAGTCAAATTCAGTGGCGAGAAAGGAAGAGAGGCCCTCTTGCAAGCATTGCAAGAAAGAGGGGCATGATGAGGACTGTGGTTGGCAATTGCATCCTGAGAAGAGGCCAAAGTGGTTCAAGGAAAATAAAGGTAGGAAAATAGTTGCAGCGACAACACGACTGACAGACTTGGGATCAAATTCTTGTGATGAATCTAAGGTCTCATTGGTTGGTATGATAGGTAGAATTGGTGAAGGAATTGATTGTATAAGTAACTTACTTCCCATCAAGATCATCATGAAGTACACTAAGATTGACACATTGATAGATAGAAGATCTCAATCTAATCTAATTTTAGAGGAATTTGTTAAGCAATTGGGGTTAAAAACACAAATACATCATAAGCCTTACACACTTAAATGGATAAGCAACAATAATCAAATGCACATAACCAAGCAGTGCACATTAAAATTTGCAATTTCATCTAAGTATGTGGATGAGGTAACATGTGATGTAGTGCCACTAAGTGAATGTGGAATGGTCTTAGGTAGTCCATACTTGTTTGATCATAAAGCAATCTTCTACAAGACAAATAATAAATACCAATTAACCAAAGCAAGTAAACATTATGTGGTTCATGCTCATCATGTAAAGGAAAATAAAACTCTTCAAACTATGGAACAATTAAAGAAGGAAGTTCAAGAAAGAAACAAACCTATAATTACTTCAAATCAAGTAATTGATCTTAAGCAAGAACAAGAGATGATTGTAGAATGGAAAATCAATCGCATTTTTCTTCAAGATAAGCTAATGTCGTAGAAATATTACAAGCATATCAACTTGTTTGCAGTCATATTTTTTATCGTATCATTAGTAATGTTATCTAAATGGATGATAGTGGCTTCAGTAAGATGTGACAGGGTACAAATGGCTAACAATAGGATGTCAGTTTTCATGATTGTGTTACAGTTGATCTTGATGAGACAGGTGCACAAAGAAGAGTTCAGAGACAGATATCAAGATGGGTGGCCTATCCAGAGCTTGATGGCTAGTCAGTAACCTTTTGGAAACCAAAAGGTCCTTTAGTGGGGAGGTGTGATCTAGATTCAGATCCAAGAGCTTGATGGGGCTCAAAAAGGCCTAAAATTTCTCAGAATGGATTCAAATTAGACTTGTGTGTAGACCTCATTGATTCAAACCCAACACAACTTGAACAGGATCAAACGAACATCGTATGCTCAAGCTATGGCGATCTGTTTGTTTTTCCAAATAGACAAAAAAATGATGACTGTATATTCCGTACATTTCCATGTGGAAGCTGACTGTATAGGGCATACGGTCCTATAGATGACATGGCAGGCATAGTTGGCAGCTTCTAGAGATGACACATGAGAGGTTGACTAGGCGTAGAGACACTGATGTGGCTATGTACAGGGGACCAGTCAGGGAGTGACATGTGTCACCTTTACAGTGGTGACAC
This sequence comes from Picea glauca, assembly GCA_000966675.3. NCBI lineage: Eukaryota > Viridiplantae > Streptophyta > Pinopsida > Pinales > Pinaceae > Picea > Picea glauca. The sequence goes on along the minus strand of JZKD02S1804673.1, from coordinate 25,897 downwards.
ATGGCATGTTCGTACGAGTGATGTGGCACATCCATATGATACATGGCAGTCATAGGTCCAGTGGCAAGTACGATGGTAGAATGGCATGGTAGACACATGTACAAAATGACAGTGACACACGGAAATGTACTCAGCAAATGAGGTGGTGCCACATGGCCCAGACATGGGTTTCCACATGGCACCTAAGAATTGGATGTTTGTTTGATAAAATATTAGAGTTTCATAGGTTCAAACCATGGACCTCCCACTGGGCAAAGTGTATTGGTAGAGCCGGGCTAGCCAGCCCACCCGTAGGTGTACCTTGTACACTATATCTTGAAACTTATATTTAAGTTTCAATGAAATGTACTCCAGGTGGTTAAAGGGTTGGGGATTAGCCCCAGCCCATGGTTCACATATATATTCATGTGACCATACGTTGGTAGTCTTCTCCATTTGCAACAACTATCCCATAGCCAACGGTCCTTTCTACGTGGCTCTATAATCCATAAGACCCAGGACTCGGTTTCGTCCTATCGCCACAAGATCCAGGATTTTTCCATATGTGGTGGATAAGGGTTTAGCCCGGTCGGTCAGGATAGCCCACTGACTAGGGGATAAACCCTGGGCTACTATGTTAGTGGATACACCAAATTGTGCAGAAGGTTAAATTGTGGGAATATGGCCTAATCACATGAGACTAGGTGCCATATTTCAGGGGACCAACGTGCTAAGGACCAGTGCTAGGCCACATGGCAGATTTCCATACAAAGGGCGCCCATCCAGTTAGGTTTTTCACCCAAATAATGTGCATAAGTGGGTTTTTTGACTTTGGTATAATGATTTATAAACATGTTTCAACTGTTATTGGGGATTTTTGGCCCTTTTGGGGGGATATCGGGCTCTTTTTGAGGCCAGATCTTGGGAGGAAATTGGGAGATAGTTAGCAACGTTAGATATATATAAACCATGAATTCTTGAGGCCATGAGATGGGATTTAGAGTAGGTTTATGCTGAATATTTACCAAGCCAAAGCCATTTTTATGCAGGGAAGTTGTTGATGAGCGTACCTTTGCGGGCCATTTCTAGGAGCTACGGTCATCTAATTTGAGTGTCGTTTCTTCTATTGTAATCTTAAGTTCTGGTATAAGAAGACCAGATCATTTTTATAACCTTTTGGCACTACTGTGTTGTACTTATTGAGATTTGAACAGAAATAAGAAAGCCTCACCCACTGAGACAAAGGCCTGAAGATGTAGGCGAGATTGTCGAACTCCGTTATCACATTGGTGTTATGGTTTGTTATTTTTTTATTCTTTATTTCATATATTCATATGTGTATATGGTTGTTATGCTTATTCTAGAATTATTCCTCTTTCTTTAAGCTTCCTAATTGGTTAATCAACACATGCTTAATAACTCAACCATAGTCATGTAAAAGATTTTTTTTGGATCATCTTGTGGTAAGGGATTCTAAGGGTTCAGTAGGGATGCGAGAGCCTCTTCAGCTCCTGTACAATTTGATCATAGAATGGGAGGTCATGCGAGCTCCAGTGGGGGTTTTCATTAAGTGGTATCATAGAAGGAATAAGCTCTGTGAAAATAAATACATAGAATCATGCCGCCAAGGAGACACAGAGAGAGACTTGTAGTCAACACAACCATGGAGGAAGAAATGAGACAACTTCGTGAAAGTTTGTATGCCATGGAAAAAGAATGAAGGAGAGCACCAAAGACTGGTGATTTCAGTGAATATGTAGAAGAAAAAGAAGTTGTAGGAGAACAAGTAGTAGAGGAGCGATTACTGAGAGTTGTTATCAAGCTGGGAACCAGAGAAAAAATGGAAGTCTCAATGTATGAAGGTAACTTGAATGTGGAATAATTGTTTGAATGGATAAGCGCTTTAGAAATTTATTTTTACTATGATGAGATTGATGATGAGAATAAAGTAAAGCATGTAGTGACCAGATTGAAGGGACATGAAACTTTATGGTGGGACGCGTTGCAAGATGACAGAAGGAGGAAAGGTAAGACCAAGATTAAGAATTGGGATAGGATGGTAGCTAATCTTAAGGATAAATTCATGCCCGGGGATTATCAGTTGAATCTGCTTAGAAGGTTGTAGAATATGAGATAGAAAGGTTTATCAGTAAAGGAGTGTACAGAGGAATTTTACAAGTTGAATATAAGAGAAGGACACATGGAGAATGATGAAGTGAAATTTTCTAGGTATATAAATGGATTGAGGTATGAAATCTAGGATGAGATTAGTATGATGACAATGAGTACTATAGAATATTCTTATTAGGTATCCCTGAAGGTAGAATAAAAACAGACAAGGAAGCAAAGTTAGAGGAACAAAGGAAAGAGTCCTAATAGAGGAAGAGGAACCACCAGAGAGAAGTTCCATAAATTCAGGGGAGAAGATGAAGGATTTAACAGTCAAACCAAGAGAGAAGGAAGTTCTAGAGGAGGATACTCTAGAGGAAGAAATCCTTTTCCAAGAGGTAGAGGAAGAGGCAGAGGAGAAGAAGTGAAGTGTTATGATTGTGGGAAAACATGGCACATGTCTTGGGAATTTCCTGGAAAGAAGAATGCAGGAGTTAAAGAATCTCACATTTCTGAGGCGCAGTAGAAGAATGTGGAGACAGAGATGAAGGTAGAAGAAACCAAAGAAGGAATATCACTCATGATGACTAAATCTCTCATAAATTCAGAGAAACCATTTATTTAGGACTTCTTGCAAAACCAAAGACAAAGTATTCAAGGTAATCATAGACACTGGAAGAACTGATAATTTGGTATCCATGGAGATGGTGGAAAAACTAAAATTAGAGATGACAACACATCCGAGCCAATACAAGGTGTCATGGTTGCAGAAATGACATCAAGTCATGGTAAGTATATAGTGTAAAGTTGAGTTTAAAATAAGAAGTTACAAAGATTAATTTTTATGTGATGTCATATACATGGATTTTTGTCATGTTTTGTTGGGAAGACAGTGGCAATATGACATGAATGTCATACATGATGGTAGGAAGAATACTTATAACCTTGAGAAAAATGGGTGTAATCATATGTTATTTCCATTAGAAGATAAGGGAGTCAAAGAGGAGGCTAGTCCTAGTATACTTATCATGAGTGGGAAGGAGATCTTGAAAGAAGTCAAGAAATACCGAGAAATGTAGTTTGTTGTTATAGGTAAGCCAAGAGTCATCCTTACAAACACTTCTATGAATTATTTTCCTGTGAAAGTTCTAGAGTTATTGGAAGATTTTATTGACATTGTGGTGGTTGAGTTAACCCATACTTTATAGCCCATCAAGAGTATCATTCATCATATTTACCTTATTACGGGAGAAATTTTTCAAGCAAAGAAACATAAATATTGACCCCTCGGGAGAAAGAAGAGGTGAAGGAGCAGGTCTAAGAGTTGTTGGAGAAAGGTATTATTATAGAAAACTTGAGCTCATGAGTAGTACCAACTGTGTTGAGTCCAAATAAGGATGGAGGTTGGAGAATGTGCATAGATTCTGGAGCCATCAATAAGATAACCATCAGGTATAGATTTCTTTTACCCAGAATGGATGATTTGATGGATTTTTTTAGTGGAGCTAGTTATTTTTCCAAGATAGAATTGAAGAGTGGTTATCATCAGATAAGAATGAGAGAGGGAGATGAATGGAAAACAACATTGAAAACAAATGAAGGATTGTGTGAGTGGCTTGTTATGTCATTTGTCTTAACGAATGCTCCAAGTACGTTCATGAGGTTAATGAATGAAGTGCTCAAAGATTTTATTGGAAAGTTTGTGATTGTTTATTTAGATGATATTCTAGTTTTTAGTAAGACTGAAGAGGAGCATTTAAGACAATTGAATATGGTGTTGAGAAGGTTGCAGTGAGAAAAGTTGTTGGTGAATTTGAAGAAATGTTGTTTTATGAAGACAAAACTTGTGTATTTGGGGTTTGTAATCTATTCAAATGAATTGAATATGGATCCAGAAAAGGTGAGGGCTATAAGAGAGTGGAATTCTCCAAGAAGTATGCTTGAAGTAATATTTTTTCATGGGTTAGCGATCTTTTACAGAAAGTTCATTAGGAATTTAAGCAGTATTTGCACATTTGTACTAGATACTATAAAGAAGGAGCATGGTTCTTTTGACTGGAAAAAATAAGATGAGAAATGATTTAGAGTGTTGAAAGAAAATATAACAAAACAACCTATATTAGTTATTCCATACTTTAAGAATACTTTCTAGGTCAAATGTGATGCAATTGGAGTGTCCATTGGAGAAATTTTCAGTCAAGATGATAAGCCATTGTCTCGTATTAGGACAGTCGTCTCCTCAGCACATTTTGGTTGAGCCTTTGGTCACTGTTGGACACCAATCTCACCAAATCGACTTCCTTCCACCCCTAGACAGATGGAAAAACCAAGGTCATCAACCAGATGATTGTGCATATCCTTCACATGTACAATTCTAAGCATCCCCACACATGGGATGAGATTCTTCCCTATCTTCAAAACTGCTACAATAGATCACTACATAGATCAACCGGCTAGAGCCCCTTTTAGGTGGGGTTGGGATTTCAACCATTGGGTCGAATGGATGTTGCACTACCCCTTGCGACCACTCAGGAAGACCCATCTCATGCTAAAACTAAAGCCGACAGAGCTACCAGGTTCATTGAGAATATCTAGCACATATTCCAATAGGTTTAGGATATTTTACAGAAGTCCAATACCAAGTACAAGCAGTGCCATGATAAACACTGGGTGCCACACATGTTTCAGGTGGGAGATAAAGTTTGGTTGCAATTGAAGAAGGAACACCTTACTGGGCCCCATAGGAAGCTTCTACCACTCTTCTATGGAACTTACACCATCACCAAGGTTGTGGGTGGTAATGATTTTGAGCTCAAAATTCCCCCTTTACTTGGCTTACATTCAATATTTAATGTGGACCTCCTTCGACCATATTTTCCACCATTATTGGACACCTCAGAGATTGCAGAACAATTGACACAAAGAGAGATCCACCCTAACTGCATGGAACATGAATCCACTAATCATATCGTGGACATGAAGGTCAAGGTAACTCTCCATAGAGGATCCAACTTTATCAAGTTTTCAAAGAAGGACAACTCCTGCACCAAGGCAAGTGGCTCACCTGGGGCCAAATTGAGCACAAAATTCCTCATTTGATGGGAGAACTCAATGAAATGGAGACCATTTATTTCTAAGAGGGGAGGATTGATCCAGGTGGATATCGGTGGCTACCCACCTATTCCAACTAGCTCATCTTGGTAGTTTCTAGGTTTGGCAGTTTTTTCCTAGTTTTTGGGTCCTAAACTTTCGGGGTCATTTTGAGGCCCTAAACAACATTTTTAGGGATTTCCATAATGAAATTGTGAAAAGAGTTAGATTTTTATGACATAATGTGTATTTCACAGGTATACCTCTCTAACGAGCTATCGTGCACCTAAAACGTATATCTTATGCAAAAGTTACGACCTCGGGAAGTTGATGTACTAACTTACCCCAACAGGGCCCACATGACTTTTGGCGCTTCCTCTCCTAGGGTTAGTTTTTTGGATGTATAGGGTTTTTAAATTGATTTTTATTGTAAAAATAATTTCATAGCCTCATGGTACTCATCTTATTTCGAATGATTGTAGTCGTCACATCTCTTCTTAGAGATAAGATGACACCATTCTAGCAAGCTTGTTTCATTTTTCATTTTACAGTTTCAACATATTTCTTATTTAATAGAAGTCAAGATTTATTGTATCTATGTTATTATTCATTGTGTCTCTCTCTTAATATTATAAATTTGTTTTTTCATTTCGTTCCTCTCATAAATCCGGATTAGTTGTATCAGAGCAGTCTACTCCTTGTCATTTTTAGTGCATGTCCCCGACGGGCTTAGGGTATAGAGAGTTGGGTCTCAAGACTGTTTCTCTTGAGGAAAACTACTCTCACACGCCCAATAAACCTTCCATGGTGGGAAAAAAGTAAGATGATGAAAAAGGATATCCATTCAAAATGTTTCTTGAGGAATCCCTCAAGTGACATAGGAAGGAGATGATGGACAACTTTGGACAAATCCTTCGACAACTGCCGACAAGTGACGCATCTACCTCAAGCAGAGGCGTTTCCCCCTTCAATGTACAAATCAATTTTAATATTCTTATATTTGAAGGTCAAATAGATGAATATGTCATAGATAAATGGTTAAAACTTCTAGAAGGGTATTTTTGTATCCACAACTTTTCTGATAGAGAAACGATTACATTTTCACTCCTTAAGGTCGTCCCTCATGTCAAAGATTGGTGGGAGACATTCTGTGAGAAAAAGGAAATAGAGGGATCGACATTATTTGTAGTTTCACTCACTTGGGGTTTTTTCAGGGATACTATTAAGGAACAATACTTCCCTATTGGAAGTTATGGTGACTTGTATACAAGATGGACCACACTGCGGCAAGAAAGAGACCAAACAATGCCATATTTCACCAGTGTCTTCCATAGCTTGTGCACCAAGATGGCTATCAAATATTTTGAGTGACATATGGTGCTCAAGTACCATGGCGGTCTACATAGATACATTTAGATAGAAATGGAATTTCTAGACATCTCATCCTTTGGTGCAGCCTATCGATATGTTGTCAAAATCGAGTAGAAGTTTTAAAAAAAGATGAAACAATTTGGGTCTGGGAACCCCTCACAATAGAAGTAGGGAAAGGGCATCTCAAACCCACAAAACAAATGGAATATCAAAGATGGACAACCTTAGGAAAACTGGTCTAATCCATAATTAAATAAGGAAAATGGAGAGATGAAGAAAGACACTGGGAAGTGGTGTGACTTCCATAAGATCACCTAGCATAACATTTTTTATTGTTTCTCAAAGAATTCATTGGTGGTGGAGTTGAAATCCTCTTAATCAGATGTGGGTTCTGACTCAGATTCAAAACTAGAAAATGGGAGACAGATTATTTACATGGAGCCCAGTGCCACCAAATCTACCACCAAGATCCATCCTGGTGAACCTGATGAGCCAGAGGAAGGTGAACATCTCTTTCATTCAAAGATGTGGGTAAAGGGTACTCTAGTGCAATTCGTCATTTATAGTGGTATCCAGAAGAACCTCATCTTAGACAAGGTCATCAAGTGGTTGGCCATGCCAACAAATCCGCACCCATAGTCATACACCATCGAATGCTTCCACCAAGGAAGCGATCTTTGCATCAAAAAACAATGTTGTATGTCCTACGACATAAATCCCTTCAAATATGAGGTATTGTGTGATGTATATCCCCTTGAATTTTGTGATGTTCTTATCGGACAAACTTATTTATGGAAACTTCATGTTGTCTATGAGTCTAGGCCTCATAGTATTATTATTACTTTGGATAGGAAATTGTACATGATACTTGAGATAGTCCCGCCTACTTCCATTTCCTTGATTTCTTCTAAGAAATGCAGGAAGGTCATCTCTTATACTAGGAAGTTTGTATTCTTGTTTATTCTCTCTCAAAGTGAGAAAAAGGTTGCAGCCACATCCATGGCCTCCGTGGTCGATATCTCCATGCAATAGAAGCAAGTGGATAAGGTAGTCAAATAATAAAAATACATCTTATCCTTACCCACTGGGATACCTCCACACTGTCAGGTCAAGCACTCAATCGATCTGACCCCCGGCGCACCACTACCTAATGGGCCAGTGTATCTCCACTCTCTATTAGAAAATCAGGAGATCAAGCGTCAGATCCAAGAAATACTCCAAAAGGGGCACATCTGACCCAACTCATCACCATGTGGAAGCCCAATAGTTATTGTGCAAAAGAAATATGGGACCTAGCGACTCTACATAGATTACCCATACCTAAATAAAATCACAGTCAGGAACCGGTTCCTGATTCCCCGAATCAATGATCTCCTTGATCAACTCAAGGGTGCAAAATACTTTAGTAATATTTATATGAACTTTGGCTACCATCAAGTCCCAATAGAATAGACATATGTATGGAAAACTTCCTTCAAGTCCAAAGAAGGTCTCTTTGAATGGTTGTGCATGCCCTTTGGTTTGACGAATGCCCCAACAACTTTAATGAGGATGATGGAGGATATATTTTGTCCTATCACCAATTATTTTGTGGTGGTTTATCTAGATGACATCCTCATATAAAACAATAATTGGGTGGAACACTTGCAACATATTCAACAGGTTCTACACACTCTACGACATCACAAGCTATACACAAATTTGAAAAAATTCTCCTTCAACATTGACAAGGTCGAGTACCTAAGCTACATTCTTGATGATCATGGGGTGCATGTTGATCCCACCAAGATCCATGTCATTCATGACCTGTCAGCCCCAACCACACTCACTGAGATTCGAATCTTTTTAAGCCTTGCCAATTTCTATCGTAGGTTCATGTTGGGATTTTCCCATATTGGATGGGTCCTCATCTGAGTAAACAGGGGTGGTGGTAAGGAAAATTTCATGTTGGGCTTGTCCCAATAGAAATCATTTGATGATTTGAAGTAATTATTGTGCTCATCTATAGTGCTCTCATTACCCAACCTACAACAAACCTTTGAGATCGAGACATATGCTTCAGACTATGTTGTGGGTGCAGTTCTCACTCAGCACAGACACCATGTGGCCTATCATAGTGAGAAACAATTAGATGGTGTATTTAAGTACCCTAATTATGAAAAAGCAATGTAATCCATTTTGCAAGCGTGCATCAAATGGAGGAATTACATTCTCGGGAAGGAGATAGTCATCCACATTGATCATAAGTTGTTGTAGTTCATGCAAACACAAGTAAAATTGCAGAATGACTGCCATCAGAAGTGTTCCACATACTTGCAGAAGTTCCATCTCAACATTAAGTATAATACAAGAAGTACCAATCATGTCATTGATTTCCTCAATTTCCCTCCAGTTGCAGCATTGACCACAGTGCTAAAATGTTGCGGTCATAAGACCTCTAGGTGCCCCCAACTCTATGAGAGAAATTCTGACTTCTCTGCAACCTACCAGATGTTGGGCATAAACAAAAATGTCACTTATTTCCATCTTGAGGATGGGTTGTTGTGCCATCTGGTCCATCACTATGTTCTGTCAAGAGAGCGAGTGAAGAAAGTTTGGGAATCCCACTACAGTCGGGTGGTAGGACACTTTGGCATCGAAAATAAAGTGGCATTGTTGCAACTACATTTCTATTGGTTGAAACTTCAATAGGATGTCAACATGTATATCAAGTCCTACATTTCCTGCACCATTTCTAAACCGACCATTAATAAACAAGGCATGTACACCCCTCTTCCTACTCTTGAAAATCCATGGGAATCCATATCGATGGACTACAAGTTGGGTCTTCCATCAACAAAGTGGGGAAATGACTGTGTTTTTGCAATGGTTCATCATTTTTCTAAAATGGTGATTATGGCCACCAAGAAGAGAATCACAACAGAGGCCACTTCTTAGATCTTCTTTGAACGAGTGTGGGTACATTTTGGAATAACACAACCCATCATCTCATATCAGGACAACCAATTCCTCAACACATTCTGGATGATCCTCTGGTCACTATTGGACACCAATCTCACCAAACCCACTGCATTCCACCCCAATACGGATGGTCAAACCGAGGTCATCAACCAGGTGATCGTGCATATCCTGTCATGCACAATTCCAAGAATCCCCGAACATGGGATGATATTCTTCCCTATATTCAACACAGCTACAATAGAGCACTACATATATCAACGATCTAGAGTGACTTTAAGGTGGGGTTGGGATTTCAACCATTGGTTCCAATGGATGTTTCTCTACCCGTTGCGGCCACACAGGAAGACTTGTCGTATGATCAAAATGAAGTTGACGAAGCTACTAGGTTCAATGAGTCTATCTAGCACATATTCTAATAGGTTCAATATATTTACAGAAGTCCAATGCCAAGTACAAGCAACACCATGATCAACATTGGGTTCCACACAAGTTTCAGGTGGGAGATAAAGTTTGGTTGCACTTCCAGAAGGAACGCATTATAGGGCCCCATCAAAAGCTTCATCCACTCTACTATGTACCTTACACCATCACCAAGGTTGTGGGTCATAATTCATTTGAGTTCAACATTTCCCCCTTCCTTCGCTTGCATCCAGTATTTAATTTGGACCTCCGTCGACCATATTTTCCACCATTATTGGATACCTCAAAGATATCAAAACAGTTGAAACCAAGAGATCTAAACCCTGATTGCATGGATCATGCATCCACTAATAAGATGATGGACACATAGGTCAATGGAACTTACCAACATAGGATTCATCTTTATCGGGTTGTCAAAGTAGGGAAACTCCTCCACCAAGGAAAATGGCTCAGTCGGGGCCAAATTGAGCATAAATTTTCTCATCTTATGGGGGAACTCAATGAAATGGATACCAATTATTCCTAATAGGGGAGGATTTATCTAGGTGGATATTAGTGGCCACCCACCTATTCCAACTGGATCATCTTGGGAGTTTCTCAGTTTGATAGTTTTTTCCTAGTTTTTGGGACCTGAACTTCAGGGGTCATTTTGAGGCCCTAAACAACATTCTTAGGGATATACACAATCAAACTATAAACATAGTCAAATATTGATGACATAATGTGCATTCATCGGATAGATCTTTGCAATGGTCTATCATGTGACTAAAACGAAGATCGTATGCAAAAGTTATGACCTCGAGAAGTTGATGTATCAACTTACCCCAACAAGGCCCACATGAATTTTGGTGCTTCATCTCCTAGGGTTAGGTTTTTGGATGCATAGGTTTTTGATTTTCATGTTTATTGTAAAAATGATTTTAGAGCTTCATTTTACTCATCTTCTTGCGAACGATCATAGTCCTCACATCTCTTCTCAAAGATAAGATGCCACCATCCTAGCAAGCTTGTTTCAATCTACATTTTATAGTTTCAACATATTTCTTATTTAATAGAAGTCAAGTTTTACTGTATCTATGTTATTACTCATTGTTTCTTTGTGTTAATATTATAAATTTGTGTTTTAATTTTGTTTTGCTCATAAATCCGGATCATGGCATGACAAGGCATGCAATGGAAAGGCATGGGATGTCATGGCATTGCAAGGAAAGGATAGCAAATCCATGGAAATAGAATGCCATGACATGGAAAGGGTACAAAATCCATGGACATGGCATTCCATGGCATGAAAATGGAATTCGATGGCATGAAAATGACATGCCATGTCATGGAAATGGAATTCCATGGCATGGAATAAAATTGGCATGGCAATGTCATGGCATGGCAAGGCATGACAATGGCATGGAAATGGCATCGTATGGTAATGGAATGGAATGGCACGAAAATGGAAGGAAAGGCGAGGCATGGAATGGAAATGTGATGAATGGCATCGAAAGTCATGGCATGGAAAGGAAATCCATGGCATGACAAGGAAAGGAAATCCAAGGCATGGCATGTCATGTCATGGCATGGCATGGCAAGAAAATGCAAGGAAAGGCATGACATGGCATGGAATGGCATGGCATGGGAAGTAAAGGCATGACATGGAATGGAAAGGAAAGGAATGTCATTGTAACTTCCCCCGACCACCCTTGTCGAGGAAAACACCACCTCAGACACACACGGTATCAAGCTCTCTTATCGGTAATTAAAATTGTCCATCCCCAGAAATAGACCTGCTGGGCAATGGAAGACATAACTCTTTGCAGAATAAATCACATATAAACTTAATATAAAAAAACATAGATAACATGAAATCATACATGCAGCGAAACTCATAATATTATTGTAATAATTACAGACATGCACTAAAATACATCATTTAACCATTAAGCACAAAAATGATACCTATCTCTTAACTGTAGTGCACCAACTATGTGTAGACATTCCATGAACCTCCCAGCCTTAGACCACACTCCTCATCACTCTCAGTAGTGGTTCACCCTTGAGTTGGGACTAAAATCTATCGGGAAAGGTATTCCTAGGCTAGGCAAGGATAACTGGAAAGTTACACCAGTCTACAGGAAGGATTTCCTCCAAGGTGCCACTTACACCCACCACTCACAGACTCTCATTCCCCACATTTCTTTCCCACATAGTCCATTAGTTGCTCCACCTCCCTTCCAGGGCTTCAAAAATAGGCCATACATGAATTCTCATAGCTCTGTAGCTGCTACTAGACTCCCTCCAAGAGAACTCACTTCCTTAGCAAATTATCTCACCTGGAGAGAGTTTCTCATAGGCCTGACAACCTTCTTTTTCAATCCACAAGACTAAAAACCCGCTTCTTCAATCCAACTCCTCAACACATGGGAAAGGGTGGTGGAAACAATAGAAAATGAGTGTGGGGCACAGTAATGGAATAACAAAACATAGGAAACTCGCAGGGTACATGTTCAACAAAGATATCAGTTTGGGCTTGTTGTAGAGGTTCTGGATGGTTGAGGATTCAACAATGGTGTTCACGATTTTACTGCTTGCCTTCTAGATTCATGCGTTAGTGGAAGGAATGGAGAAAAAGGATCCCAAAATAGTCAAAATCCCCACATATATTTGCATGTTCCTGAGATGACATAAGGCGCTCATGAAGCGTGTTCCTCTCCATTTGGAAGTCTTTCCCCTTACCAAAAAGAACTTAGGATAAATTCATATCCTCCTCACAACATTTAGAATGATAATATATCTTATTCTTTGAGGTTTAATCTCTTAATATTATCCCCTTTTCCATCCTCTCATCCCCCTCCCTTACCCATCCTAGTAGAGCCTAGTCCCCTGTACTCTTTCATCGTGGTTGGTCTACACACAGTGATGATTTTATATTAATGATTTGAATATTTACATATACAAAACATGCTCCTGGCCTTAGCATCCTAGGATCTTTGGCCCAACTATCACATAATTCTCCTAGATTATCATTACTTGTCTCGCCATCCTATGAAACATGTTTACAATTTATGATAAAAAAAATTAGGGGCTCTGCCTTGGGGTATTACAATCCCCTCCCCTTATTTTTTCACTACACTCAGTGCAATTATTTTACACCATATCAGCAAGATTTTTAAAATCTTCAAAAATATGCGGGTACTCTACCCGCATTGCATCCTCATGCTCCCAAGTAGTGTCCTCGGGACTGTACCAGGTCCATTGGACCTTTACAAGCCCTATGGATCGATTTCAGAGTTTTTTTATTTTTCGTTCCATAATGCATACCGGATGCACTTGGATATCGCCTTCTTGCTCCACCTAAATCACATTCTAATCAATTACAAGATTAGCATCAGGTACATATTTCTTGAGCAATGATGCATGTAATACATTATGAACAGACATAGATGTAGGAAATGAAATCATATAAGATACTAGACTAATTCTCTCTAGGATTTCAAATGGTCCACAATATCTAGCTACCAACTTGGAATAGTTTCCCAACTTCAGGGAACTTCTGTTGACCTTCACCTTCAAGAAAGCATGACCACCCACCTTAAATTCGTTGTGATTTTTTCCCTTGTCAGCATAGGTTTTCTTCCTATCTTGGGCCTCCTTTAAATTTTGTTTTGTCCTCAACATTTTCTCTTCCATTTCTCTGAGAAATTATGGTCGAATCATTGCCCTATCAACTGGATTGTCCAAACTTACACGAGTGTTGCACTTTCTACCATAAAGTTCTTTAAATGGGCTGATCTTCAGAGATGCTTGGTACTCATTGTTGTAGGAAAATTATACCAAGTGTAGATAATATTCCCATTTAGATGGTTTTTCCATCATGTACATCCTTAACATATCCTCTATCACTTGGTTCACCCTTTCTGTTTTCCCATCAGACTCAGGATGATAGGTTGTATTGAAGTTCAAATTGGTTCTGAACCCCTTGAATAATCGCTTCCAAAATTTGAAGTGAATTTTGGGTCTCTATCAGACATAATTATCTTTGGAATACCATGAAATCGTGCTACCTCCCTCATATAAATATCATCAACATTGGTTTCTTTGTGAGTATTCTTCAATGGAATAAAATGGGAAGCCTTAGTAAGCTTTTCCACCACTACCATGATAGAATCATGATGCTTTCTTATCCTTGGAAATTTGGTGATGAAATTCATTGTCACCACTTCCCACTTTCATTCAGGAATGGGTAATGATTGTAGCAACCCAGGTGGGTTTCTATGCTCAACCTTGACCCTTTGACACGCCATACATCTAGAAATGTACCCAACAATTTCTTTCTTCATACTTGGCCAATAATATTGGCTCCTGGTTGTTTCCATTGTTTTTTGATATCTTAGGTGTCCATCATAAGGCACATTATTCATCTCCTTTAAGATCATAATTTTCAATTCTAGAGAATTGGGTAGAAAAATTATGTTCTTGTACAAGATAATTCCATCATATCTCAATTTGTAATCTTCAACCTTTTTTTGCATTTTTCCTTGTTGTAATTTTGTTACCAATTACTTGTACTGCAAATTTACTTTTGTAGCCTCAAATTTTTTTCCTTCAAGAACAATTTAGTATATGTTAATGGTTGTAGAATGTAACTCATGCACTATCCTATTGAGTGCATCAACCACTTTGTTCTCCCTTCATTTGATGTTCTTAATATCAAAGTCATACTTGTAGAGGAATTACAACCATCTTCTTTGCCTAACATTTAAAGTTGGTTGATCAAACAAATACCTCAAATCATTAAGGTTTGTCCTCAGTTCAAATTTATTTACCATGAGGTAGTGTCTCCACTTATTTAAGGCATGTACTATGGCTTCCAACCCCAAATCATGAGTGGCATAGAGAATTTCATGCTCTTTCAACTTTCTGGATTCAAAACATACTACCAAACCATTATGATTGAGGACTCCACCAAGTCCCTCTTTGCACACATCTGTCAAAACCATGAAATATTCATTTGGATC
>JZKD02S1804673.1:0-10951 GCA_000966675.3 Picea glauca | reverse complement strand
CAACCCTTCAAGGATGAGGTATTATGTGATGTTTCCCCACTGGATGTCTGTGATGTTCTCTTGGGCCAACCATATATGTGGAAACGCCATGCTATCTATGAGTCTCGACCCCGTATTGTCATTATTACTCTGGGGGTTCATCTCTACAGGATACCAGAGGTAGCTCCAACTACTTCCCCACCTAAACAATGCCGCAAGGTAGTATCTCATACTACAAAATTCATCTTCTCCACAATCTGTTCAAAAGGGGAACAAAAGGATACTGCAACCACTACAGCCTTGACCCAAGCACCTTCTATCCACCAGAAGCAGGTCGACAAGGTTGCAGCAAAGCACAAAGATTCCTTCTGCACACAGTCATCTTATGTAGCCAGACTGGTTAAAAAGGTCCAACCCTTCCAGCCACAGGTTCGTGACGACCTTCAACAAACCAAGCAGCACGAAGGTTCCAACAAGGCAAGCAACTCACCAAGATTCAGATTCAACAATCGCTTTCCCCTCTCCCCCGGGAACTCAATGCAATGGAGACCATTGCTTCCTAAGGAGGGATAATTGATCCAGGTGGATATCGATGGCCACCTACCTTCTCCAACTAGCCCAAAACATGTTTCTGGCAGTTTTGGTAATTTACTATTTTTAGCAGTTTTTAACTTCCGAGGCCATTTTGAGGCCCTAAATGATGTTTTTTGAGAAAACGGGGAGCAACATGGATCATAGATCGATGTTTCTCACCCAAAAGTTGTATTTCTCGGATAGATGTTTCCAACGAGCTATTGAGTGCCCCAAATGGAGATCATATGCAAAAGTTACACCCCTGGGAAGTTGACGTATCAACTACCCCCATCGGGGCCAACAAACCTTTTGGATTTTCATCTTCCGGGGTTAGGGTTTTGGATTTTACTTATGTTAAAAAGGCCCTTAGAGCCTCATTGTAAGAATCATCTTCTCATGGATGCGAGTAGCCGTCACATCTCTTCTCAGAGATAAGCTACCACTATTCTAGCAAGTCTTTCACTCTGTATTTTACAGTCTCTGTACATTTATTTCATTAATAGAAATCGTGTATTACTGTATATCTGTGACTCTTGTTTTATTTTTGATATATCTCTGTTATATTGTTGTCTCTCTTGCAATATCTCTAAATATTTATGTGTTATATCTCCGCTCTCATTTCGTGCCAAAAATAATCTGGATCACAGGTCGTACAAATGATTGAAACTCCCTAGGCCTGGAGAAAGGTAACCCAGAAGAAACTCTGAGGGGCCAAGGGAGTGGAATAGTACTATAGCTACCAAATATATCTGCATCCTGCATACATATTAATAAAATTGAACTATTAGTACCAAATAGTAAAATTCAAAAACATAAACACAAATAATTTGAGAATTATATGATATTTAACTCTACAATGATACTTGTGGTGAAGGTGACTTTTCCATCCCATATGGACATTCCCTAACATCGCCTAGTTCCGAATCCTATAGAAACACGAGAACATTAAAAATTTGAGGATGCCATAAAATAAAGAAATGACTATGGTTAAATTATCAAATGTGCTACATACATGTATGTGGGGTGCACCCAATGAACATGATGAATCTATTGTTGCATCATTGGTGGGGCTAGGAACTGATGCGTCCGTCAGCATAGAGGGTCTACTTATCGGATGTAACAACTGCAAAACAACATACATTAAAATATCAATATAAATACACAAAATACAAAATAAATATATAACGATGAAGAACATAGAGATGATTAATATACTAACATATTCCATGAAGCTATTCTTTCCATTGGGATCTATAGGTCCATAGCATGTATGTCTGCAGCTCTAGCATCTGTGAGTTTCACATGGACAGATTCTATGTCCATGTGCCCTCTCCTCACTGTACTCTCATGTGCATGATGAAGCTCCAACCCCTTTATCAATGTCACTGACAGACACCTCCTACTGAGATAGTGCAACAAAGCTACTGTGTTGCACTAGGCTACAAGTCAATGATGAAATGGCTAGTTGTACCTATTTCAAACTCTTTGCAACATGAGGATTTTGGGTAGGGGGGTTGGGCCTTTGCCTGGGGGGACGAAGACCTAACACACGGTTGCTCCTGACATGCTCTCGGTCCTGTGCGAACCCTCAACCCACCCCCTGAAATTCACCAATGTCAAAGTAGTTGACATGCTTACCCAAAATAAACCTAGTCCATAATTTTCTCATAAAATATAATGGCATCTCCATGTTATTGCATGGAGGTTTATCAAAAACCAGATACCAGTTATCCATCCAGTTTTGACTAATCTGGGGATGGATGCACCAGTCAATGGAGATGTGTTTCTTGGTCAATGGTAGTTCTTGTCCATTTCTAGGATCCCTTAAAATAGACAATATTTGTTTTTTTGAAATGTCTGGCTCTTTGACTTGGTTTCTGTCTAAACCAATGCTATAGTACTCATACATTCTTTCCCTATAATAAAAAATAGAGGTCAATTTCCCTTAGGAACTTGCAATGGACTTCATAATGATGTACAAAGAAGTGGCCAAGGAGAGCCTGATAGGCTCTCTAGTGTCCCTTAATTGTTCCTCAAGGGTTCTTAATATAACCAACCGCTCATCAATTAGAGTGTTTACAATGGGTGGTTGTGGTGGGTTGAGGTTTTGATCTTCTTGGTTTTCTTCTGAGTTTTTGAGTTCCATTATATTATATACACTGCAATTTAAAATCCATGACATGTAAATTAGGTTGGTTTTTTAATTAAAATACAAAATAACAAATTTTGAAAAATAGTAAATTGGAAATGACTAAATTGGGTTAAAAATAAGATAAAACAAACATACCTGGACACACACCATTTGTGATTTGTGCATAGTGAGCACAAATCGGGCTCACCACCCTTTAAAAAAATTTAAGAGAAGGAATGTACTCCTTTTCGTAGAGGTTCCTACCACTAAACCTATGTGAAAAGCCCCATGGAAGTTCAACCACTTCCAAACCCATAGGTTTAGAAACGCATGAAACCATTCAAACCCATTTGGACCCATCAATAAGTCCTTTCTCCCACAAACAAAGAAGTCTGACACAAAGTTATTTAAACCACTTTTATTTTGTTGTGTTAAAAGGATGTATATTTTCATCATACATTTCCAGAAATGTTAAAATGCTTTGTATGTATTCAATTACTCTGATATTTTAGCCACTAAATTTTGTTATTAAAATAATTAAAAAATAAATAAATTATTATAATTTTTTTAAAAGCAAATCATATAAATTTGAATATTTTGCAAAACAAAAATATTTTAAAAGTAACCTAAATTTTATTTGATTTTTTAAACAATCGAAACTGGTTAAAATAAGTGAAAAAGTGTACGAATAGAAGATGAATAAATTTTGCTTCAATTATAAATTACTAGTGCCAATTATACCATTAAATGGTCTTCAAATTACACATACTTTTTAAGATGTTAAGCAAATCAGTTCCTATTTTACTATTCCATTAAATAATCCAAATAATTTTACATCTTCAAAACTAAAGTTGCATTCTATCATTTCAACGTCCAACAGTTTATAGGCGCATCTTTACCTAAGAAACACTGGTTGTTAGATCAACGGTCATTTTCTCAACTTACATCAACGGTCATTTTCTCAACTTACATCAACATTGACAGTTTATCGGCGTATCTCCACTCTTATGGTAAATGAACCATGAACCAAGACGCTATATCGCTGATTCGAACAGGATGGCCGCAATTGAGGTCGCTAAAGTAGCAATCCATTCGAAAAAGCAAGCGGCCGATTCTCTCACGCTCAGAAAGTCGATGCGCACATTGCGTGGAACCTGTATCGCGAGAAAAGTTTTTTCAGTGTTCGCCGGTGCCAACCACATGCCAATTACGACGTGCCCACTAGCTACACCGATCGCAAGATGCCATTAACGGGAATAATCAAACAGTTCTTTCCTTCTGTAGATTTGTTTTTATAAACAGAAACAGCGGATGTTTGGTCAGACAGGCCACCTGGGGTCCATGAATCTCAAGCAGGGTCCATACAGGATTGCGCCGAGATCCTAGAATAGTAAACACTCTGGTTTCAGTAAAGGACTACCAAAAGTACTGCCTCGTGAATAACATGACTTGCAGTTATGCATTCTGATTCAGTTGGGGGATCTCACATCTATTCCACAGCCCAAGCCAATCCATGTACACATGAGCTTGCCTTGTTAATAGCATGTATTGTGAGTTGAGTTGAGGTATCAGGTTCGTTGAATTTCTGCTTCCTAACATTTTGCTTTTGGAGAACTGATACAACCACAAAATGCATTTGATAACGGTCAATAGAGGTGTCTTAATCACAGCACTGTAAAATAAAAATGAAAACGTTACGCACATGGAAATGCAAAAATGGAAGGCCACTAAGGATGATTAAAAGTATTAATTTGTAATTAGTTTTATATTTAAGTAGTCTAAACCTTCTATTTTTTTGGAGTTTTTGATGATGAATGGTTGGATCTTAAGATTTGAGTGGTTAAGTTTGTATCATCTGAGTGTCCCAAAGATTTTTCAACAGGCTGAATTCATTTATGCATTCAGAAAAACAATTTAAACAACAAAAAATAGAGATTTTGTTCAAATTTACATCAGAAAATTCCAATTCCCACTAAAAAACACCAAAAAAAATAATTATTTAGTTCAGTGTAACTATGAGATAGTTTTCATACATTTATATTAAGTTGTAATTAATTTTATATTTATTATTTAATTCAGTGTAATTATGAGATAGTTTTCATAAGCTTGTGTTGGAAAGCTAAATTAATTGCATTGTGTTTATGTTTAATAGAGGATAATGTTATGTGCATAATCATAATTTAGGGAATACTTTTATAATAAATTAAATGTAGAGAAAGGCTTTCTTTATATAATGAAAGTTTAGAGAGATGACATAAGTTTAATATTAAGTGCTTTTGCATACATTTGTATTAAGTTGTAATTAATTTTATATTTATTATTTAATTCAGTGTAATTATGAGATAGTTTTCATAAGCTTGTGTGTTGGAAAGCTAAATTAATTGCATTGTGTTTATGTTTAGTAGAGGATAATGTTATGTGCATAAGCATAATTTAGAGAATACTTTTATAATAAATTAAATGTATAGAAAGGATTTCTTTATATAATGAAAGTTTAGAGAGATGACATAAGTTTAATATTAAGTGTTTTGTGTAATTTTTTAAATGTAAATAATTTTTTTTTATGTTTTAAATATTATTATTTTTAATCAATATAACAAGTATCTTTATATTATTCATGGAGAGGTTTTCATTTATTTATTTAAATTAATTTTTAGGTGGTTTTACTATTATTTATTTATCTATTTAAATTAATAATAATAATAATATAATTTTAAGGTTACAATGAAGTCATCGAATTGGTGTATGAGACTCCTTGTTTTTGGGATAAGAGACCACTTCCAAGAAACAACTACTTGACTTTTAAAGTCTACATACCTGTGAGTTCATAGGAAGAAACACATGTTCTTAATCCTTTAATATCTCTTAGGAAGAAACACATGTTCTTAATCATTGAGTATGTAAGTGTTTCAAGTATTATTATTTATTTAATGTTATTTTAATTTATATAAGTTGAACTTTGTCTGGTGTTTAGGGATAAAAGTTCACATTTTTAGTCGAGCTTCATGGGTGTTATATTGGTTTTCTTTTTCTTTTCAAAGGAGAAGAGAAAATTGTGAGAAGTTGCTATTAGTGTGTGATTAGGGCTAAGAACCCTTCCATATATTCGTTGATGAAATGAGAGAGATGTTCTAGCTACGGTTGGAGGACAAATGCCCCATGTATTGTGCAAACCTATAACCTTATCTTGATATTTCTAATGGTTTTATAGATGAGGAAATAACATAAGTGGTTTGGGATGAATACCTAGAATATACTAGTAAGGTAACTAAAGTCTATTGTGATGTAGATATTGTTGAAGAAAAGGCCATGGGATGAATACCTAGAATATACTAATAAGGTATCCAAAGTCTATTGTGATGTAGATATTGTTGAAGAAAAAGTCAAAGAGGAAGAAATGACCCATGAGGTTGAGGAAGAAGAAATTGTGAAGAAAGAAGAGAACGTTAAAAACCTAAATCTCATAATAGAAAATAATTGCATTGTGTACATGAAGTTGGAGACAAGGAAAATGACAGTGTGGGTGTTAGTTAGGACATTGAACGAACATATTTTATGGAGAGAATCCATAACGTTGGCCATGGGTGGGAACCATGGAGTGGTAGGATTATTCTTAGCATGAGCAGAAAAGTAGATTTGGTGTGGGTGAAGGCACAATTTTAGGGCATGGCAGCTAGGTTCCACACAAGCTTACATGAATTTCAAGAAATGTTTGCACCAATTTTTGGGCTATTTCAACTATGGAGCGAGTTAGAGTGGAATATTTCATGGCCCACTGGAGCAGAATGAATGAAAGGATCGAGACAAAAGATGTAATGGACATGAACTAAGAAGAGTGCACACATAACTATCTTGAAGGATAAAAGAAAAGATAAAGAACCATTTTTCTTTTTATGCTTTATACCTAATTTTGTTAGATTTAGTTTACTTCTTAGTTGTAATTTTTTGGTATAAGTAGCTTCTATTTTGATATAATTTTATTGTTAAGTGCATATTACTTTATAAATTATAAAGTACTATAAGACTCAAATTATATGTCAGTTAACATATAAAATAATTTTTGAGTTAGAGAATGTTTTAAAGTACAAATTTTGTATCTTTTTTTTGAGTTAGAAAATGTTTTAAAGTACAAATTTTGTATCTTTACCTTATAAAGTGAATTCTAAATTATAAGATATAAATTGTATGTCACTTAAATGATAAAGTGACTTAATGTACAAAAATGTATACCACTTCCATTATTTAATGTATCCTACTAATTTTATTTTAAAGTTTGGAGGGATATTCTTTTTATAAATAGGAGGGCATGTTCTAGAAATTAGTTTTCTGAAATAAAATGGAAACTATAGCAATATAAAAATAGACTTGTCCACAAAAAAATTCTATTTTTATTTATCAAAGATACACATATATATACACATACAGAGTCATAGTATTACTAAAATACTCCATCTTCTACACTAACTAACTACCCCTTTTTACTCTTAAAATTACAATGGAAATACTCTTGATAACACATTTATCTGTATTGGAGCATTTCTCCAACACCCCCTCTAAATGCTACAATATTAAATTAATGGACAACATAAACATAAATTGACATCTTATTTTTTCAACCTCTTCTCCTTTCACCATTTTGAAATCTACAAGCACCAAACTCCATCAAGTTGTCTCATCCCCCTTTAAAGGTTCAATTCCTAAGTCTCCACTCTTTGAATTTTGAATTCCCAAATTCAACCTTTCCAAATTCCCAAATTGTTGAAAAACAATCCATAGTGAAATAAACCTCTCCTTCTATCCTTAAAGATACATCATCTTCAAAATAAGAAATCATTTCTTATTTGATTAATCATCATATTCATCATTTGTTTCATAAAGATGGGATTCTTCTAACAAGCTTACAATGATTCAAAATTTTCCACTATTTAAAAAATTGTAATGAAATAAAACTAATATAACTCATTTTCCTAATCTAGAAACAAATATTCTTCCATTAATTGTGCACTTTCTCCACATATAAACTACACTAATAAAAAATTCCTATACTACTTCGATTTTGGAATAGCTAAGTCAAACTAAGAAAATGTTCTTATGCTAATTTTTTTATGGAAGGTGTTGTTGAAGTCATCAATCATAGGATTTCTTTATGCTATCTAACCTCTTCTCCCAATAATTATAGATTGGGGCTTTTAGGAAACTACTATTCTCTACTTAGAAAGTTCATATGTATAGGGCCTTCACACCTTGTCATGAGATTCTATTAGCAAGCAGATGATGAACTCATTAACACAAAGAACTATCTACAACAAAATTTTGCAATAGAAAAAGTTATAACACTCTAGATAGTCTACTCACAACTTATATACAATGATGGAGATATTTAAATTATTCTCTACTCCTACCAAGATATATGCATAAGATTTCATCTTGTGCTCTCTAGTCTAAAATAACTTTTCTACCACGATGAAAAATGAAATAATACAAAAATAGAAATGTGAACATAAAATTTCTATTTTTCTTTTTCGATATACACATATTTATACACAAACTTAATATTAAAATCCTACTAAAAGGCTCCATCTTCTACAATGTCTAACTACCTTATCTTTACTCTTAAACTTACATTCAAGATACTCTTGACAACACATCCATAGGAAACATCCCTTTTCCAATAATTATTACATTTATTTGTATGGGAACACCTTGCACTCTTCTTATTTAAAGAGATGCCTCTCTATTTGCATTACTAAAAAAATATCTTGAATTTTAATGAATGTTAACCATCATCATAAATGAAGAAAAATAAATTAATAATAATAATTAAAATATTTTTATTATAATTTTTTATTTTTTCTCAAACTTAAAAGTTAAAAGAGATGGATACTTAACACCCAAAAAAAAATATTAAGAAAATTTCAATTCAGCAAATGTCAAATACAGATAATTTAGGCTTGACAAAAAGAAAAATTAAAACCATATATGGATATGGCTTTTATGTATTTAACCTGATAAATAAATCTTTTATTTATTCCAATTCTTGGTCGAAGATTATTGAACGGTCGAAGTTTGATCTTGACCGGAATCTTATTGTAGGTTGAGTCATCTGAGTGCCCGCCGCAAAGCCAACGATGGACTTTTTCTGCCGGCATTCCGATAACCCAAATCCACAACGATGGACTTTTCTGCCGGCCCTCCAGGGTCTGATAACCCAAACCCTGCTGCCCCCGAGTCCCGATAACCCAATAGAGTTAACAATGGCCGGGGTTGGACAGATATCCATACTGAAAACGCAATGATATTTTAAATAATTTGCGCCGTCCTCATGAAGTCGCGCATCTGTTTTCTCACATAGGTTTCTTCCTCTTCACAATTAATATATAGCTGTTTTAATTTCAGCCAATCTTTCAACAATGCATGGAATCGGTCCTTTTTTTTGTTTTTTTTCATTTATCTCTTTGAACTTTCTGATTACAGACCTACTTGGTTTCTTTTAGAAAATAACTCAATCTGAAATCTGAAAATTTCGACTCACATAATTTTAAAAAGTGATCATAGAAAAGCGATGATTTTCTACACGATTCGCTTATTCCCAACAAATGAATTTCGTTACCGATGCGACCAGTGAAAAGAAGGCTCTGCGGGAATATTTACAATGTTTTTTTCCTTTTTCTCATAATATTCGATATCAATCATGTATTTCTAGGGAAACTTTACATGAATTTATCACATTTTGGAAAAAGATGGGGCATAAATAAAACATTTCAATGTTTATTTTAATTAAAATATTTTCATGTTATATATAAAGTAAGTGGAAAGTAAAAATATTCTTGTGGTTAAAACATTTTGATTGTATGTAACTTAATATGAGGGTGTGTGTAATTTTCTTTGTGTTAAACATGGAGATGGCACATAGCATTTAAAAAATATTAATAAAAAAGAAATATTTAATTATTGGTCAAAAATTTAATGAGAGAGACATATAAAGTAATTAAGGAAAACCATGCCACCTAAAATGACTCTTTAAATAACTTTGAGTCCTACTCCACTAGCTTGCTTCCTTACATTTAAGTTAGCCTATTATTGGGTCATGTACTTTATATGAACTTTGTATGAGTTAGATGTATAATTCCTTGAGTGCTTAACATGCAGTTGACAAGTGATATTTAAAAAAATAATAAAAACAAAAAAATTTCAATATAAACCATAAATAAAATATTTCAATTTCCAATTTAAGCAAAATAATTCAATATCAACTATATACATATACATATATATAGATTTGAAAAAAATGTATAGATATAAAGCAATTGAAAAAAATTCTTGTGGTTAAAAAAATTCAATGGTATATTGTTGAATATAAGTGAGATGTGAAATTCCTTAAAAAACAATTTTCAATTAAAAAAATATTTTCACTTATAAAAACATTTTTATCTAGAGGAAATTAATCCCTGTAATAATAGATCTAGAATTAAAATAAATCTTTATCAATATAATTAATGTAAAAAAGGGGGTAAAATTAATGTTTAAAAAGTTAAAAAAAAAAATATCATATCTTAAAGTGCATAAAGTTAAAAGATTTATGCATGTATAAATAGTAAGTTAGAAGACTACCAATATGTCTAATAAAAAAATATTCTTAGATATTATATAAATAAGTTATTTGAAGTTTATCATTCAATTAATTTTAATTTTATATGTATTTTGGTTATTACCTCATTTACATTACACTATTAATTGAATGATTTGTATTGTAATATAACAATTTGAATGAGTTTAATGGTAAGATCATATGTTTCTTCTTAAAAAATTACATGTTCAAATCTAAATAAAATTCCATTTTACATTATATTAATTTAATCATCTTTACTAAATTCCTTCTTTAAATACATTCATAAAAATTTAAAACATATTAAATATTTTAAATAAAAAATAGAATATTTTTATAATACAAAATAATCTCATTCAATTTCCATATTCATATCCTTCTTTAAATACATTCATAACAAAATTTAAACATATTAAATATTTTAAATAAAAAATAAAAATATATTTTTAATACAAAATAATCTCATTCAATTTCCATATTCATGTTCGTTCTTTAAATACATTCATAAATAAATTAAAACATATTAAATATTTTAAATAAAACATTAGAATATATTTTTAATACAAAGTAACCTCATTCAATTTCCATATTCATATTAATTCCCGATAGAACGTGGCACAGGTCAAATGAGATCCCTCTTATTTTTATAATATATATTATTA
>JZKD02S1804672.1:255006-267220 GCA_000966675.3 Picea glauca | reverse complement strand
TCTACGGAGGTTGGGGGATGAATTTTGGGGAGCTCTGGATTTGCAGAGAGAGAGAAGTGAAATTTTGAGAGGGGGATTGTATCAATGCACTGGGGTTACTGGGGGTTTTTGGCACGAGGGCCAAGATATCCGTTGATATCCTGGAGCTAGGGAGTTACCTAGTTGGCAGGGAGGAATGGTTTTGGGAAGTGTTTTGCAGAAGCGGGAAGGAGGCAAGCGGCGGACAAACAGAGGTTAATAGCATCAGGTTAAGGTATTTATTTCAAATTATGCATTGTTTTAATCAGTTATAAAATTTTTATTATGTGTTGATAAATTTATAAATGCTTAGGTGCTCAATTAAACGAATTATTGAATTTTGTTTATGTAAATTCTACTCGGCCCTTACATAGCTCAACGTGGAATACATGGAACATGCATCTACTGATTAGATCATGGACACATAGGTCAAGGGAACTCGCCAACAAAGGATCCAATATTATCATATTGTCAAAGTAGGGCAGCTCTTGCACCAAGGCAAGTGGCTCACTCAGAGCCAAATTCAACAGAGATTTCCTCATCTGATGGGGGCACTCAATGCAATGGAGACCATTTATTCCTAAGGGGGGAGGATTTATATAGGAGGATCTAGGTGGCCACCCATCGTTTCCAACTGGATCGAAACAAGTTTTTGGCAACTTACTCTTTTTAGCAGTTTTTCAGTTCCTGAACTTCCAGGGCCATTTTGAGGGCCCAAATGACGCTTTTTATTTTTCACGATCAAGTGACTCAATGATAGCCAAAGTCTATCATTGAGCTCCCTAAATGAATATCCTCATCAACACCTTTTCAACAAGCTGTTGTGTGTCCTAAACGAATATCTCATGCAAAAGTTACGACCTCGGGAAGTTAATGTACTAACTTACCCCAACGGGGCCCACATGACTTTTGGCACTTCATCTCCTAAGGTTAGGTTTTTGGATGTCTAGTGTTTTGGAATTCATGTTTATTATAAAAATGCCTTTACAACCTCATGGTACTCATCTTATTTCGAATGAGTGTAGCCGTCACATCTCTTCGCAGAGATAAGTTGCCACCATTCTAGCAAGCTTGTTTTTAGTCTGCATTTTACAGTTTTCAACATATTTCTTATTTAATAGAAGTAAAGTTTTTCTATATCTCTATTATTTTTCACCATGTCTCCGTGTTAATATTATAAATCTGTGGTTTCATTTTATTCCGCTCATAAATCCAGATCACTAAATTTCTCAAGTCTCGAGAATGAGGAACATAAACTTTGTTCTTGTACAAGAGGATTCCATCGTCTTCCAAACTATAATATTTAAATTTCAATTGTATATTATCTTTCCGTATTCTTTAACTTGTAGATAATGTTGATCTAACATTGCAACTCTCATAATTTTTCTCTTTAAATATGAATTCTAATGGTTGTAACATGCATCTCATGCACCCTCTTACTGAGTGCATTAACCACTTTGTGCTCTTTACTCTTGAAGTGATTTATGTCAAAATCATATTTATTGATAAATTCAATCCATTTAATTTGTATGGCATTTAAGGTTGGCTGCTCAAACAAGTATTTTATATCAATATGATCTATCCTCAACACAAATTTTCTACCCATGAGACAATTTCTCCACATCTTCAAGTCATGAACAATAAATACTATCTCTAAGTCATGCATGAAATAATTCCTTTCATTCTCTTTGAGTTTTATTGATTCATAGCATATCACATGCCCATTTTGAGTAAGGACTCCGCTGAGTCCTTCCTTGCTAGTTTCCATTAGCGTGCACCACAAAGTATTCCTATGGATAAAAAATATTCAAAATAAGTGCACTAGTTAATAATTCCTTCAAGTGCTAAAAACTCTCTTCATGTTTTGAATTCCCTTCAAACTTCATTCCTTTCTTTTGTAGTGAAGTGATTGGATGTATAATCTTGGAGAAAAATTTAATGAATATTCTGTTGTAACCATATAGTCCCATAAATGATCTCACCTCCAAAATATTCTTTGGTGTTGGACATCCTTTGATTGCCTCAATATCTTCTTGAGACATCCACTCATATTCCCTCCTTTGAGATAATATGGCCCAAATAGTGGACCCGCTTCTAATAAAATGAGCACTTTCTTAGCTTCACATACAATTGGTGCTTTCTTAACACCTGTAGCACCATCATCATAATGTTTCTCATGCTCCTCCCCTGTTACACATTATTTTGGTCACCCCAGTGATCCATTGACAACATGTGTTCATGTTCCCATAAAAAGATAAAAAGATTCTTTCTCCATGAGGAAAGTGATTGGCTTTCTCTTCTCAAAAACCCTATTAAAGAAGTTTGTCTCACTGTGCAAAATGCATAGGGTGCGACGATGTCAAAAGCTAAGTAAAGGTCAAGTTTCACGAATGTTCTAGAAGGGGATATTCTAGAAGGTGAGGTGGCCTCCGAATGGCTTGGATCTTACTTGCTTCTCTGATTTAGTGGGATCATCCTAATCTCCTCACCCATATATCTTTCACCCTATGTAAAGAGGGATATCTCATGGAAAAGGCTAAGGTTGAATAGGCTAAGAATTGGATGGAGAATTCTACTTCAGATCATGCTTGAGAGCCTCATTTCTGTTCATCAAGTCATTGTGGATCTTCTTCATTCAAGGTTGGAGAAAGTGTGTGTGTTGGAGCAAAGGGCCATCAAGAGGGGACCTTGCAACATCAAGGATTTGGTTGTAATCTCCACTTTCATTTTAATATGATACAATGATATGTTTCTTTCCCATAAAACTAGTCTTGTTTTATTGTATGATTCCTTGATCACATACATAGGTTTTTGTTGAGTATATTATATTGATTTCACTTTGGTTGGATTGTGTTCCTTTGTAGGTTCAATATCTTTGGAGTATTGGAATGGAGTTAGGATGGCAATGGCAAGAGGAAACAACATTTAAATGGTATGTTATCTATCTCTTGTTAACTAGTAAACTCAATACTTAGAGCTTAGGGAAAGTCTTGTATTCTGTTCTATTTTGTTCTAGTTCCGGGTGGATCTAGGGAGATCTGTTTATGTTCGCATTTACCGACTAATCCGATAAACAAATTGGTGAAAAGACCAACGAAAGTCTAGGGAGATCTCTGATTAATTCAATAACATATGTCTAGGGAGATCTGTTTATGTTTGAAAGTCCTCGTTTGATCCTCATGCACGTGCTGCCCAAAACTACAGTATTGTAGAAGACATTGCGCAAGCACCCTTTACGATTTCAGCTCTCGAAGTCCTTCAAACTTGTCCTACTCAACGAAAGGCGTTGTTAAAGGCTATTGGTGGAATTGATCCAACCGATACCAGTTTGATAATCTTTGACTTGGAAGAGAATATTCCAAGGGTTCCTTGTCAACTAGCGTTTCAGATCCAAGTTGTTGTAGAAAACAAGAATATCTATAGAACCGTTATTGATGAAGGAGACTTGACTTGCATTATGTCTGTTACTTGTTGGAAAGCTATTGGCTCTCCTGCCCTTACCGAGTCTCACAATACACTTAAGGCCTTCAATGGTACAAGTTTTAAACCTTACGATGTTCTTCCTTCATTGTCTATTACGTTAGAAGGTAAATCAGTCAATGTAGAGGTTGAGGTCTTCGATGCACCTCTTGATTATAATATTTTACTTGGTCGTAGATGGATTGATTCCATGCATGCAGTTGTGTCTACCCTTTTCCGTGTGTTACATTTCCCGCACCAAGGAAAGGTCATTACTGTTGACCAACTGGCCTTGTTTAATTCTGTTTCCTATACTAGCAACATACCTTTTATTTCAAAGAAACCTCCTGGTTATGAGAATGTCGGTGTGGGTATTTTAAAACATTCAACATTGACGGGTACATTTCCAATCCCACCACCTGATATTCCTCCTTCTTTTGTTTCTTCGATTAACATGATTTCCATGACTGTTCGTGAAACCCCTGAGTCATATGACCCATGGGTAGTACCTAGCCCTGGTGATTATCTTCATTAAAATGACATGATGCCTTTATGTCTGGTCCAATCAACTTATTGAGCTATTCAATCGATAACCCCCTCTCCTCCCTCTCTCTGTGATACATCTACTGATCCGTTTCACGTGATCTTTCCTACTGAGGAGAAGATCATGTTAGTCATGTATATGGAAGATAATCCATGGGACGATGGGCATCATCATTCTATCCTCTTCCTGGAATGTGATACCATAGAGAGTTACCAATGGATTTCGACTCCGTCAACCGTTGTTGTTATTTCTTCCGTTCCCGAGTCAACACACGATGTTTTGTATGAAGGGAACTTGAGTAACATTTCACCTACCGTTCCTCTTGACATATCGATTAAACTCGGAGTCGTGGAAAATGTTTATATCAGTGCCTCATGTTATACTAATGAGGTCTGCACCTATAAAGCCCTTTTTCTATAATTTCGTGATGTTTTTGCCTGGAGTTATGAAGAAATGCCAGGTATTGATCCTGGTATTGTTGTGGATGAGATTAAAACATACCCGAACTCTAAACCCGTTCGGCAGAGACTTCACCTAGTCCATCCACGTAAAGCTACTACTATCAAGCTTGAATTTAAAAAAACGTCTTAAAGATGGCTTTGTCTATTCCATGGCTTTGACCAATTGGGTATCTAATCTCGTTCCGGTAAATAAGAAACAAGGCACAATCCGTGTTTGTGTATATTATAGGGATATAAATAAGGCTTGTCCTAAAGACAATTATCCGACCCCTTTCATTGATCATATCGTTGACGACTGTGCTGGGAGTGAAATATTCTCCTTTATGGACAGTTTCTCCGGCTATAATCAAATTAATATTTTACCAGCAGATCAACACAAGATTGATTTTATTTTCCCTTGGGGAACCTTCGCCTATCGGAAATTACCCTTGGGTCTAAAAAATGTTGGCGCGAACTTTTAGCGCACTTTGTATTACGCTTTTCATGACATTAAGAACATTGTACAACCCTATCTCGATGATCTACCGACGTATTCCATGCATTTTCAAGATCACCCGACACATTTAAGGGCCATTTTCGTTTGCTGTCATTATTATTGCATACGTTTGAATTCACACAAATGTGTTTTTTGTGTTGAATCTGACCTACTTCTTGGTTTAATTTTGTCTATACATGGGATTCAGGTAGACCCTTTAAAGGTTGAGGCTATTCTTAATCTACCTCCTCCTTCCACACTACGCCAGCTCCAAATTTTGCAAGGGAAGGTAAATTTTTTACGTCGATTCATCCCCAATTACACTGAATTAACGAAAGGATTCACTCGGCTCGTCAAGAAAGTTTATGAGTTTGTATGGGACGATACTGTAAACAAATATTTTGAGGCTTTGAAACTTGCCTTAACTCGTACACCACTATTGTTTCCCCTGACTATAACCGAGATTATTTCCTGTACTTAGCCGCTTTGGACTCTATCATTGCTATGGTTTTAGTCCAAGAGTATGATTCACATGATGAACATGTGATATACTATTTGAGTCGGAGTCTCATGACTACCGAAACCAAATACCTACATGTAGAGAAATTGGCCTTGGTAGCTGTTCAAGCTGTTCAACTTTTTCGTCACTACATCTTATTATGCAGAACCATAATTATTTCTGATTGCAACCCCATGCAACATATCCTTACTCGACAATTGCTGGGGGGAAAGTACTCCAAATGGATAGTGATTCTCCAAGAGTTTGACATGGATTTTGAATGTACCAAGTCAAAGAAGTCTTTGGTTTTTTTCAAATTGATATGTGACCTTCCCTTTACTAAGATAGAAAATGTGGCACATGATTCAACAAATCCCTCTTTCTAATCAATTATGATGATGTATGGTACAAAGACATTATTATCTATCTCCAGACTCAAATTTTTCATCCTGATCTCTCTAGTGCAGATCGTCGTCGTATACGGTATCAATCCCGTCAATACATCATCCTTGGTGATACCCTTTAACACCGTGGTATTGATTCCATTTTTCAACGATGTCTCACCTACGATGAAGCTGAGAAAGCTTTGAATGATTATCACTCTGGAGGAGGTCATGTGTCTAGGTATACCACTGCCCAAAAGATCTTACGAGCTAGTTATTTTTGGCCTTCATTGTTTAAGGTTTGCATTACTGCTATCCATAAATGCCACGCTTGTCAAACTTATAACAACAAGATCCGATCTCACCTTGCTCCTCTCCACCTTGTATTTTTTGTTGGTCCATTCGCCAAATGGGGCATTGACTTCATGACATTTAACCCTCCGGGGGGCATGGATACATTATTGTAGCTGTGGATTATTTCACTAAGTGGGCCAAGGCGATGCCTACATTTGATAACACTGATAAAACTGCAACATTGTTCATATTCAATCATATCATTACTAGGTTTGGTGTCCCTCAAGCCATCGTTACTGATCAAGGTAGTTATTTTTGAAATTTTATGATGTCTGAACTTACTGAAAAGTTGGGTCTTCGCCATGAAAACTCAACCCCCTATTATCTATAGGCCAATGGTTAGGTTGAAGCAATTAACAAAGTTCTCACTACTATGCTTCGACAGATGATAGGAATTCATAAGTAAAATTGGCACACGATGTTGTTCTCAACATTATGGGCCTATCAAAAATCCGTTAAGTCTACCACAAGATTCACACCTTTCCAGCTGGTCTATGGTATCGAAACAATTTTGCCGATTGAATGTGAGATACCATCTTTAAAACTAGCTGTCGAACTTCTCCCTAACACCTCTGCTGAAGAAGAACGTCTTTTGTATTTGATGCAATTAGATGAAACCCGTCGTAACGCCACCTTATTTATTGAAACTAAGAAGAAACGTGTTAAAGCCCAATATGACAAGCATGTCAAGCCACGTGTTTTTTCTGAAGGTGATCTAGTTCTTCTTTAAGAGCAATATCGTGATTTTCTAGGGGCTGGTAAATTCGAGCCCATGTGGCGGGGTCCTTATATTGTCAAATGAGTGTTGGAGAAGGGAGCTTATGAGTTGGTGGATTATGATGGAATCCCTTTGAGTGAACCCAAAAATGGGCTTTACTTGAAGAAGTACTATGCTTAAATCATTTTTACATAAGTGCTTGTATTTTAGTGTATAATACTCTTGTGTGATTTTTTGTTCTTTGGTTTCGACCTTTAGCTGCTTACCTTGTGTTGTGCTTGGTTTCTAGATGTTAGTGTCTTCGCTACCCTATATTGGCTTCACTGATGGTGCTAGTCCCAGTACTCAAAACTTAGCGTCTGCTGCTTGGGCAATCTATGAACCTACAGATGAATTGATTAGTCTACATGGTGTTTGCTTGGGTTGTGCAGCTAACAATATCACAGAATACAATGCATTCATTGAATTATTGATCGAATGTGTTTCACTTGGAATCTTTCATCTTGTCATACGATTTGATTCACAGTTAATGGTCCTACAATTGAGTAATGTGTATTCTATCCGAAGTCCTACGTTGTTAAGGGTATATTTACAAATTAGCCTCTTGGAACGTCATTTTGATTACATTGAATATCAACAAATTCCTAGATGTTTAAATACATTAATAGATGCATTGGCTAATTATGTATTAGATAAACATTTTAGAAATTTATAAAATCCAATCACATTTGTCTACAAAAAACAAGCAAGCTGGTAGGAGCCTCATATATATATAACGATAAAATTTTATAAAAAAATGTTTTTGTTCGAAGACCAAAATATCAAAAATGTGAAGCACATGGCTTCATATACAATAGAGCATCAAGGATGCTGCTCACTATAACATGTGACTGCCCTTGCTACTCTACAGAGCAGTCGACCGATGGAAGCAGACATGCCCACTGTGTGGCACTGGTAATGCCTCAGAATATCATCTATAGAGGCGTCTGGGATATTCATTGTGAGTCCCTCCAGATTTTGTTCTAGAGTCTCGAAGTCAACAACATCTACTCCTGCTATGTCACCTCTCTCCCCTCTAGATAAGGGATGAACCTGGAGGACGGTAAGGTCCCACATATGCATCATCAAAAGTGTTTTATTAGTCATCGGATAAAACAACATAAAAAACATTTTATATCATTAAAAATGACGAAAACATTACATAAATAAAATTTCTCTCTTACCTATGTCCCCCCATTGGGAACCCTCAGGAAGAGATAGGTACAGATCTCCACAGAAGTCTAGCCCGACATATGCATAATCATCGACCATGAGCATTTGAGTTTTCAACCAGTCGAAGAAGACATCGTTATACCTAACGATGGGACCAACTGCATGTCGTTCCATGAGGTCGACCCACCTCTTCATTCTCAGATCATGTGGGGCAGGTATACCCCACTCTACCTGTAAGCGCAAAAATGGGACCCTCTCTAGGAAGAAGGATAACAAAACAGAACCATATCCAAACTGTTTCAACCCACCATTGCTGCACTTGGTCAGTTGTTTTTTCATACTTTTGAGAATCCCTTCACACCAGTTGAAGACTCGGGGCTCCATACACTCCAATGCATATTGAAAATAGCTCTGAAGAGCCATATGGGAAGCTGTACTCCCTGCCATGCGTGTGATGGTATAGAGGATGGTCCGTAGAGGCAAGCCTCAGACATATCTAATAACGACTTTACCGCTATGTTTCTGGGTACCTGACACACAATGTTCACTGATGTAGTGGTTCATAGGCTCACCGCCACCTCTGCGACCTGTAAGTGTTACTC
Source organism: Picea glauca (assembly GCA_000966675.3). Taxonomy (NCBI): domain Eukaryota; kingdom Viridiplantae; phylum Streptophyta; class Pinopsida; order Pinales; family Pinaceae; genus Picea; species Picea glauca. The sequence continues at coordinate 258,495 of JZKD02S1804672.1, read as the reverse complement.
GGGATCCAAGACAAGATAGTCCTGTTAAGAAGTAGATATCCTCGATATATATGGTAAGAGTGTGGGCACCCACATGAAACACCTGCTCATTCACATCCCACATTGAACTAGGATCTTGAAGTCTCAGTTGGGCCCTCATACCTTGGATCTTGAAGAATTTCAACAATCCACATTGCCGGAGGGCCATCACTGTTCCCAAGTCATTCCCGACAAAGTAGTCTTCCTCCTCATTCTCTCTTTCATGCCATTCCAACATTTTAACCATGGAAGACCTGCCATGGAACCATAAAAAGAGATTAGCATCATAATCTTCTTCCGTAGAGAATTTTTCTTGGTAAATTCTTCTTTAAAATTTTTTGGGCCACGAATGTCGCAGGCCTGGGCATTTGCACAGTGCGTCGTCATCACATGATGGATATAGGTCTTCCTACGATGATCCTATATTGTCGCAGGCCCCAATATAGGGCGCCTCCGACAACTTCCACACATGGGTACCCCTAAAAACATCAACCCAAAAGTCTATTTTTAACCAATAAAAATTAAATTTTAATCCATGGAAAGATGAAGGAAATGAAGATTACCTTTTCTATGGAGAAGATTCGTTGAATGATGAGCTGTGCACTCCACAATCCGTAGTTTAAAATCAAGGTAAAAAGGTGGTTTGGAGCAATGTTTGGATGAAGTTACAAATGAAATAGTGAATTATGGTTTTTACCCATTTTATTGATTTTTTACTTTTTCATTTGTATTTTATATTATTTTATATGCTTCATCTAAACCCTAAAGTCCTAACAACTTTACAAGTGGTTGATTTTTGCAGATAAGAAGTCTAGGAGTGAAATGTTGGAACAAGGATCCGCTTTTTGATTTGTTTTTCTACATTTGTCACATGTACAAATCCTTTTAGGGTTTTTCAGGAAAAACTTCAAGTAGGGTCTTAATTTTTTCTCACGCTTGTGAATCCATGAGAATGTAATCAAGTAGTCTTTTGTCATTTTTTCGAACTCATAATGGTGACACAAAAAACAAAGCCTATGGAGTATCCTTTAATCTCTTTTCATGCTCCATAAAAATGAAAAGATTGCCGAGCGATCTTGTTCTTTTCATGCTCGTAAAAGTATTTGAAGAAAACATTTGATGAGCGACAGGTTATCATTTTTTCGGTCTCGTCAAATTAATTTACGAAAAAGGAACTGATGGAGTTCTCTTTAAGTGTTTTTCAGACTCTCTAAAAATGAAAAAACCTTGAGTTTTCTTTCTGTGGACTCATTAAACAAACATTAAAAGACCCATATGGGATCGAACCACTCCTTCTTAGGGTTTGTTAAACATACTCCGAGGGACTCGTCCAAAGGATGAGCTTACATCAACAAGAATATGTTATCATCCTCAAGCTTGCGTAAAAATAAAGAGGTACTCACCAAAAATGGTGGGGGAAAATTGGGAAATGAATGCATCTCTGTATTTGTGTTAGTGGTAGTAATAGTCGCTCTTGAACATGACACCCCCCTTCATCATTGTAGTAATAGTCCATAAATTCATATGTTGGGTCCTCTCTGAGTCAATGCTACCAAGAAAATTGTCGTGTCATTCATATGTTCAAGAGAAGTCCAACCTTAATAAGCCTTCTATTGATTCGACCATCTGCAGTTATAATTTTTCTACCATGTCGGCCTTCCCTGAGTCAGTTTCAAATCACTTCACACTCTGATCTACTTCAAATATGTTACTTATTTCGTGTCATTGATGGGGGATACATTAAGGCCCTCCTATGATGAGTCTTTTCCTGTCGACTTCAACTCATTATCCAGGAACAATACTTAGAAATCATTTAGTACCTTAGAGCCTGCATGCCTCAATGTTAGGTCTCTTCGCTTCCAACAGTGGGTTGACATCATTGACCCCTGATTGGGAGATTCCATCAAGTGTTCAACTTCAACGCATTTATTCGCATTCATTGGATTATAATAGGTTACCTTGGGAGTCATTAACATCAATGGTGATTTCCCTCACACTTGTTAACATTTCTCATAATTGACCGATAATCAACTGGTTTCTACCATGTTCAACTTGGACACTTGTAATCACATGGTTAGATTCATACTTAGGGACGATAGAAATGAAGACCCTGGATCTCATCATTCTGATCCAGATTGCGATAGATTATTCATGATTTGTATTGACACATAGATCCACTTTGTATGCCTCGTGGCTATGTCCAAATTCAATCCCTTTTAGAGCATAGATCCACAGTGTATTCTCGGTGGCTATGCCGATTCACAATGACATGGATCCACGGTGTATATTTAGTGGCCATGAATCACTTGACAGTTTGTAATCCGAGTATGGGAATGCCTATCTCAGACAATGGTATATTATTATGTTGATGCTTGACTGTTTGCAGGTTCTCGATCGCTGCACTCCTTGTTCGACACACACATTCTAAAAAGTATTTCAACTATCACGAGTTCCAGATTCATACTTTGGGGGGAATTCTGTTACACATTATTTTGGTCACCCCAGTGATCCATTGGAAACATGTGTTCATGTTCCCATAAAAATATAAAAAGAGTCTTTCTCCATGAGGAAAGTGACTGACTTTCTCTTCTCAAAAACCCTATTAAAGAAGGTCGTCACACTCTGCAAAATGCATAGGGTGCGACGATGCTTGATCGTCGCTCCCTACTCTAGAGATGGACTGCGACGTCTCCACAGGATGCACTATGCCTAGGGTGCGACGATGTCAAAATCTACGGAAAGGTCAAGTTTCACGAATGTTCTAAAAGGGGATCTTCTAGAAGGTGAGGTGGCCTCCGAATGGTTTGGATCTTAATCACTTCTCTGATTTAGTGGGATCATCCTAATCTCCTCACCCATCTCTCTTTCACCCTATATAAAGAGACATCTCTCATGGAAAAGGATAAGGTTGAATAGGCTAAGAATTGGTTGGAGAATTCTACTTCAGATCAAGCTTGAGAGCCTCATTTCTGTTCATCAAGTCATTGTGGATATTCTTCATTCAAGGTTGGAGAAAGTGGGTGTGTTGGAGCAAAGGGCCATCGAGAGGGGACCTTGCGACATCAAGGCTTTGGTTGTAATCTCCATTTTCATTTTAATATGATACAATGATATGTTTCTTTCCCATAAAACTAGTCTTGTTTTATTGTATGATTCCTTGATCACATACATAGGTTCTTGTTGAGTATATTATATTGATTTCACTTTGGTTGGCTTGTGTTCCTGGTACGATTGTTTTCGCGACCCTCACGGTCCAACCCGCTCTCACCAGGATCTTTTTTCCACACGGCGCGAAGAGTCAACAGCTCTTCCTACTCCTCTCGGGAGTTCTCGTCACCCACAGTTCAGTCCGCTATTCGTGGATCCTATCGAGCTAGGTAATCGTTAACCTACAGTTCGAGCCATGGCGAGAGTTCTAGTAGGTTGTGGAAGGGATGTTGTCCACACCTCTCCCTCATCCTCTCTAGAATC
>JZKD02S1804672.1:214168-232903 GCA_000966675.3 Picea glauca | reverse complement strand
ACCCCCGCTGGGGGCCCTCTTTCCCCTAGACCCCCCAGCCGGGGGGATAGGCCCCCCGAACCCCGTAGAGGGGGTTCCCCCCCTCTACACTCCCCTGCGTGGAAGAGTGTACATATTTCTTGGGTGTAAATACTTCATGGGGTTTAAACGCAGCTGAAAGCAAGGACCTCTGAATCAGGTAGATAAACAGGCTCCACAACCAATGCTTGTTTAATGGTCAACTTGAGCAATCATTCTAGGGAAATCCAAAACTTCATGATCCATAGCTTTACAACAAAGACAAATAGGGTTTATACCAGGGCGTTCCTTATCAAGATGTCCCGATCTTCTGCAATTATAACAAAGAGTTAATCCTCTCTTTCTCTTAAATGATCCCCAACCTTTCCTATACTGTGCACTGGTATCATAGTGATGAACTTGAAAAAAATTCTTTTTAAGATCCTACATCCGCTTGTTAGTCCAAACATTCTTTCTATGCATAGGAATAACATATATTTCACTATTTCTATCAGATCTATTCATATCATATCTTCTTCTTTCTTCTAATTGTGCCCTAGTTTTCAAACTAGGACCAAATCTATCAAACATACCTATATCCATTCTTTTGAAGCAAAATTTTCCACTTATCTTACCTTTATCAGAGCACAAAGATTTAAGATCTTACCTCTTTTCTTCAGATTTGATTCCTTTCTTAGCACAGATCTTCGCAAGTCAAGTAGAGTACTGCGCAACAGAGCAACATATATACGCACAAATATTTCTCTTTTCTTTACTTCAGTTCCCAACAATCATAGTTTCAGTCCCGACAACGGAACCATTTGTTGGCACAGGGGCAAACCCAGGGTTCAACACTCAACAACGCACCAAGAAAACCCTAACTACAGTCCCTTTCGGCAACACCTGTGAAGCATATGAAGTCTCACCCGAGGTAGAGGCAGGGGTGGTTGCAGGACTCAAGTGTCTGCAACCTAGATGGGACACAGATCTGCGATTACAAAACTCTAACAAAGCACTTAACAGTTATCATTCATTAGCATTTAACCTTTATTCACATCGCAGATAAAACCCTAATTGTAGAGCAATGCAATAGTCAACAAGATCTATCACATCCAAGCACTTAACACATATAAATATATTAGATCTAGCATTCATTTATATCATTAAGCACTAAGCTACCATATCAGATGCATCTAACATACATAAGGATAACAACACTAAGCATAAATCACATCAATCACACAAAGTAACCATAACACAGGATATATGTGGTTCACCCCCAGCATGGGGCTACGTCCACCTACTCTTCTTCTTCTTATTATCTTATGTGAATCCCCTTACATGCACAGAGTCACATGATCAACTCCACATAGGACAAGAGATTTGCGTGCACCTCACCAGATCCTCCTTCCCCGAGTTAGGTCCAAGCACCAAGCCTTTACATATTCTATGCATGAAGCACTTACAAAACACTTGCACTTATCTCTACAAGCCTTAACACATCTTCTTTCACATAGATAACATTAGCACTAAGCCATAGGATTGCTAGTAACTACTTCTTACATCGCCTAGATATATATTTATACATTACAAAAGGGGTCAAAGCATGGGTAAACCCATGGGCCGACATCCCATACCCGTTACATAAACCCTAAACCCAAAAATCCTTGAAAAGGGGCTGAGATCCTGCGATCTCCGCTTCGCCTTGAGCTCCTCCTTTGACCAGCCTGTCGAAGTCCAAAAATCGGTCAAACATGACCAACGTTTCCACAAAACCTGGTCAAGGGCCAACAATCCCAAAAGTTTTAAAAATCTAGTTGTCCTTTATTATGCTCATACAAATACTTAGATTTCCTTATGGATTCCTTCAAAGTCTCTTTTCATCAACATGCTTGACCTACTTCATCTATTCCCACCACATTCAAGCTTTCCCCTAAAGATGGTAAATGGAAATCCTTGCTTCAAGGTTTGATGGTAATTGTGCAACTACAAATAATTTCTCATGTCCAACAACAGTGCTTCAACATCTACACCTTTCCTATGATGTCCATCAAATATTGGCGGATTGATCTTCTTGAGTTCTCCTTGCAAACTATCTAACTTAGGTATTCTCCTTTGATGCATGAAATAAGAAATACTTGGATTACTCTCTAAATTAGAAAATGCACGTGTTCTCTTGTCTAAATGTGAATTATAGGTGAATGAACATCCTTCCTATATTGAGATCTATATTTCGTTGCAAGTCTTGTACTATAATCCTTATTGATTTTCCTTTGGAAATTACTCAAACTTTATATTAGCTAAGTATTAATTTGATTATGTTCTTCTTGGGATCTTATCAACCTTTCATTATCATCCCTGTAGCTCTACACTTCCATGCTTAGACTCTTCATGGTTTCAACCAAATCTACTGGCTCCACTCTACTTCTATGTCCAATGGATCTTGGTAGTGGATGAGAGAGAGAGTGTCCCTCTCTGCACCCACCTCCATGTTGCCCACTATCCTTTCCCAATCTAGTGAGATAATATTTGATAGTGGATATCCTTTCGATTTGATGCTCTAGATTCATTCAGGTCGATAAGTCTCGATGAATAACAAGAGAACTTTCATAAGAAATATCCAATGGTGGAGACTAATCTAATTTAACAATCCATATCCATTTCGGGCTAATAAGTGATCGATCGATAAAAAAGAGATTTGTGCTCAAAATATCTAATGGTTGAGATTAATTTGATCTAATGGTGGAGATTGATTTTTGAGCTAGAAGTGTTCAATCGATAAAAATGTCACTTCCATTTGAAACATCCAACGATGGATATTCATCACGATCAATGATCCATATCTATTTTAGGTCGATAAGTTCTCAACCAATAATAGGGTAACTTGCATCCGATATATCCAATGATGGAGGATGATCATGATCTGACAATTCATATTTGTTTTGGGTTCATAAATGCTCGACCAAGAATACATAAACTTATTCTTGAAATATCTAAGGGTGGAGATTTATCATGATTGAAGATCCATATTCATTTTAGGATGAAAGATTCTTGATGGATATCGAGGATGTTAGGTATGTGTTATATTCTTTGCATGACTAGCTCATGTGTCACATTTTTTCCTCATTTTTTGTATCACCTCAATTTTCGTGTCCATTGTTGGGCAGTTTTTCGACACATGATTTTTGTTGATGGTTTTCTATTTCTAGTTAAGGAATTAGGGTTGTTGACTAATCTATGTCATTGGGTTAGGGTTTTGGATGCTGCTGACTCCTATATGTATATTGTATTGTAAACAATGTATGATATGAATGAATACATTATATGCTGGTTTTCCTGGTTTGGGTTTCCAGGGGAAAAATGTCTATGCAATGTGTGTATTTTCCATTGTATCCTTTCTGTTCTTTTACTGAAAATATGTTTTCAGTAAATAATTGTACAAGGTTAAAATATACATTTGGTATTAGAGTAATTATTAGCTTTAGGGGACTCCTTTGTGGTCAAGGGTTTGGCTCAGGACTGTGATAAGCCTTGTTATAGTGGGAGATCTGCAATATTGATTCTTTAGGTGAAGAGAAATGGTGAGCAATTAAAAAATGGAGATCGATAAGTTTAATGGGAAACATTTTGGGATGTGGAAGCTCAATATGGAAGATCTATTGGTGGATAGAAATCAGTGGATTGTGGAGATCTATTGGTGGATTCATGTACTACACCTACATGAACTTCAACATATGAATGGAAAAAGTTGGATCGGAAGATGAAGAGCACAATCCAACTTTGTCTCTCAGATTCAATATTACTGAATGTGTTAGAGGAAGATACAACCAAGGAGTTATGGGATAAGTTGGGGAAGTTGTATCAGTCTAAGTCCCTAGTAAATAAAATATTACTAAGAAAGAAGCTGTATAACCTAAGGATGAGAGATGGAGACTCGGTGGAAAATAATTTGAATTCCCTCAATACTATGGTAAGTCAGTTTGTATTTGTTGAGATTAAAATTTCAGATGACGATAAGTGTATCAATTTACTGTGCTCTTTACTAGACTCATGGGATAGTCTGGATGTGGCCATAGGTAGTAATACAACTACCTTGAAGTTTGATGAAGTGGTCTCATCCTTGTTGTCAGAGGATATGAGACATAAGAACATGGAAGGAAAGAGCACAGATGCATTATTTTCAAGAGGATGCTCCAAGGAAAGAAATATATCTAAGTCCTCAAGTGGGAGATATAAGTATAAGGGTAGATCTAAATCTCCTAGAAAGTTTGTAAAGGTATGCTAGAGACGTGGAAAAGAAGGGCACTATAAGAAACATTGTAGATCCAAAGTTGAGAAAAAGAAGGGATTTGAAGAAGCTCCTTCTACAGAAGAAAATACCTCCAAGGAAGAAGGAGGGGATGTGAACTAGGCTTCTTCAAGCACACATGCAGATCATGAGGCATGGTTGGTTGAATCAAGTGCATCCTTTCATATGACTCTCCACATGGAGTGGTTCTGTGAATATGAAATGTATGATGGAGGTAATGTTTTCCTCGGTGATGACTTGGAAACCAAAATCATAGGATGAGGAAAATTCAAGTTGATGATCAGATATGGAAGGATTAGAACACGACCTGGTGTTCTGAACATCCTAAGATTGGCCATAAATTTGATTTCTGTAAGAAAAATGGACGATGCAGAGGTAAAACAATATTTGAAAAGGAAACTTGTAGGATGGTTTGAGGAGCAATGGTGTTGCTGAAGGGAGTTCGGGTTGGAACTCTGTATAAGCTGCAAGGAAGCACTATTAGTGATGGGTGTAATAGTTCCAATTTTCTTGATATTGGAGTTGAAGAAGGAAAAAATGCTACAGTCTTTGGAGAAAAGGTTATGTTGTGGCATCAAAGACTGAGCTTATCGGAGAGAAGGGTCTTCGAATACTACATGGTAAAGGTATGGTTGAAGGTATGTCTAACTACAATCTAGATTTTTATTTCTGTGAACATTGTGTATATGGAAAGAAAAATAGGGTAAGATTCTCCTCTGGTGCAACAAGGGAAAAATTAATTTTACAGCTAGTTCACAATGATGTGTTTGGACCTGTGTCGGTTCCATCATTGGGAAAATATATGTACTATGTCTCATTTATAGATGAATTCTTGAGCAATACTTGGATATATTTCCTCATAAAGAAATCTGAATTCCTTGACAAGTTTAAAGAGTTTAAGGCTCTTGTTGAGAATCGAATAGAGAAAAGAATTAAGGTGCTAAGGATAGATACTGGTGAAGAGGTTTGCGGGAATGAATTTGAAGAATTATGTAAGAAGTGTAGTATAGGAAGGCATAAGACTACTTTATATACACCTCAACAGAATGGAGTTGCAGAAAGGATGAACATGACGTTGATGGAAAAATCAAGGTGCATGCTCAGTGGTGCCGGGTTAGGGAAATAATTCTGGACAGAGGCAGTGGGTACTGCATGTTACCTGGTCAATAGATCACCCTCATCAACACTGGATGACAAAGATCCACAAGAGGTGTTAGCGCTAGAAGTCAACTCAAGACTACTATTTGAGTTAAGCCTAGCACACCTTGTTTCAAAATACTTAAAAAAAATAGTTTTAGAGAGGAGGGAGGATCACGCTCTAGATCTCAATGTAACTTGATGAATGGGCTATTAAAACCTCTTCCCTATGTGCAACAGACCAGGTAAATAAAACCTTAGTTGGAGTAAAAAGAGTATTGATATGATTAGGGAGAATTGAATGGAACAAAACTGACAATCATCAAAGAGCATGTGTTCTTTAATATACTTTGACCAGTAGAAGAATAAATCTACACTCATAAATCCTTTCTGAATCAGATTTAAATGACTCAAACACACATGTGGCAAAGATTGCAATATGCAAAATAGAGAAACATTTTCAGCACATACATAAAGTCATATGAGCATATAACAGTAATGATATGTTCAAGATGAATAAATGGAAGTGATAAACACAGATGAGATATACACATCAACCTTTGACTTTATTAACAACTGAAATCTTTACATAGGTAGGATGGATCAAAATAGTCTTATAATAAGAACCTTTAAGCCAAAACATGGATCCAAACCGTTCTTTATCTGTTTCATCTAATATATAGTGTTTTACATTGGTTACATGCATTAATGGTCAACCTGATATTCAGGGACACATAAAAACTAATCCCTACAAATGCTCAAGGGCGAATTTCTGCCTCTAATTGTTGATATACAAAATAATAAACAATTTACAAAATAGATCCTAGAATTAAGGAAACTGCCTTGCATAAAAAGATCTTTGGTTGAATTGCTTTCCATCTCGATGATCACATTGCAACTTCCTCTTTATCCTTACAATATATACCTGATCGTTAATGATCCAGTTGAATCCAACCTTTGACAATTCAACCATGATAACATATCTGTATAGTCATCGTATCCCAAGATAGATTTTTAGATACACAAAAAGGGTATATAACTCCATAATATGATCCATACAGATATTACATAGTTTACAATCCTCTTGCATTACAAAATATGAAACTGTGTCATATTTGTAGCAAAATCGGCTGCTATAGGTGTTCCTGTAGCTCCCTTGTTTTCCTGTGTATGAGACTGCGAGAACTTCATGTAGCAATATTCAAAAAACTAGTTTTTCACATTTTCAACTCCTTTCCTTGCCCATGTTACAACTGATCATAACAAAAAAGAGGAATGACACCTTAGATACAAGAAACAAAAAAAGTTTTCTTCCATTATCCATCATCTTCAATCACAATTTAGGATTTGCATTGGAGGTGGAATTCTCAAACTGACAGATCTTCATGAAAGACTGATGTAGCTACTTCTGCCAGCAAGTCCGAACTATTCTTTATGGTCTCCTTGGATTGATATCGAGTTTTCATTCTCTTAGGCTTGTCCCCTTCAGATCTGATCTTAGGGTTTGGACCTTTCATATTCTTCTTACCCCGTTTTCTGGCAGAAACTCTGCGTTTTCCTCTAGGAGTCTTTTTATTTACTGTTAGACCTCCCTTTTTAAATTTATTCCTCTCAATCTTAGTTACATGGATTTTCTTACTTGTAGATTTATTTTACATAGGTTTTGCAGATTCTTCATCGATAATGATGACCTTCTCTTTAATGGCAGGGTCATACACTTCTTTGGATTTCAACCTGAATTTATTTCGAGGTCTTGTGCTTCTTTTTCTTACCAAAATTCTATATTTAGAATCATCGTCTTCAAAGGAATTTTAGGTAGGAGGAGTGATATCTGGGAAATGATCTTTAGGCTGTACATGATCTACAAATTTCTCTGTTGTCTCATGTTTTTGATCTTCCTTCAATACCCTAGGTTTTACCAATATTTGGGTCCTTCTAGAATAAGCCTTTTGGGCAAATGGAAACAAATGCTTACCTCCACCTAGGATACGAGAAGACCCTTCATATGATTTTAGGCTGGTTGGAGTAGCCTCCACTGGCTCATCTGAAGTCTTTAAGTAAGCTGCTCTTCTACCCTTCTTTGAAATGGATGATTGGTTGGCACCGGGTGAAGCTTCTTGAGTTGGCACAAAAACTTTATCATACGACTGTGAAGTAGGAGGATGTACTTCCTTATCAAACCCCGACTGGATCAAGAATTGATCCCAAGTCCTCTGCAATTTTCCCAGCTCAGCTTTGATAAGTAGCTTAATCAATCCCCGAACGATGATAAATTCCATGAGGAGGGGTCTTAGGGTTTGCTTGAACCTTCATAGCCATCTTATTTAGATCTCTCAAGAAGTAATAAGGTAGGTTCATTATTTTAATTCCTGCTAGATGATGAAGAAATCAGAGATGGAATAAAACATAGTAGAATAATGCCATTCACATGTGATGAACCTCTTGAGCATAAGCAATGCTTCCATCCACTAATTTACAATCCAATCTCTAGGAATACCCTTGGCCCAATTAGGGTCTCTATGTTCTTAAATTTATTGATTAACGTCCCCTCCTGTAATCAATTTATTTTTAAACCACTTTTCTCCATCGGTAGGGAGGTTACAAGCTGATACTATGGATTCTTCTGTAACTTGCATAACCAGGTTTTCAATTCAGGCCCACTATTCATTAAAACTTTTAGCAAATGCCCTGGCTACAACATAGTGGTGACCATCCAGTTTGGTACATAACAAAGACCAACCTGCCTGATCAAAAATGTATCTACTGTCTTCATAAGCCTCCATGATCTTAGACCCTTCATGCTCTTTTATGTTCACATGGCCACCTTTACCCATATTTACTGTCACGACCAGAAAGATAGACTCTTTGCTACATAAAAGAGATATGTTTGCTGTGCAATGAGAAAGATAGGGGATTTCTGGCTCTGTGGATGGAAATTAAAATTGACCAGTTGCAGTAGTAACGAATAATGCGCCCGATTTTAAAATAACTGATTTGAAAAAAACCTCATCCACGTGACATCTTGGACAACAGACACGTACATGTGAAAAGACCCCACCTTTGCATGCGGTGACTGTCGATTGGGTACTTGCTAATTGTTTTGAATCTTCATTCAGCCTTATAGGACAATCCATGACTTCTGAGTCTCCTAATGGTGCTCGAAATGATCACAATTAGGGACATGTGGAAGTCCCTTTAGCGCTCAACAAGATTTTTCCTTTTACATTCTTGGATGGATCTGACTTGAATCAACAACTTACTAACTTGGGTAATCATGAAGCATAAATCATGATATGCCATATAGTTCAAATGAAAATATTTAAAACTAATGATGTCACCAAACAATCATATAAACATGTATGTAATTTCCTCTATCCCCCTTTTACAAGGCTAAGTATCCCTCATTTCTCTCAAAATAATATTAATTTGACCCCATAATAATATTTTGAACCCTTAATCAAACTAATGATTAGGATTTATAACTTATACAAAATTTTTGAAATGTAGAAACTAAGAGATGAGAGATGAGACTTAGCAGAACAAAATAGGTGATAACAATGGCCCCATGGGGGATGTATTTCTCCCTATGGAACTCCAAGAACTTTGATTAGACATGCGCCTTTTGTTCCTTCAAGCTATCTTCCATGTTATTCTGTAGAGTGTAACTGTTTCAACTCCAAAGTTTGGTGAAACGTTATTCAAAATATAACAAACTGAAAAATCAAAACTAATACTGGAAACTAAAAAGAATAAGTAGGAACATGGTTCCATTTCCCTATGAAGTCCTTTATTTTCTAGCTATCACACCACACTGATATATACAATGATATTTGAGCCACCAATGACTTTAGTAAAATAATTTCTTCAGAAAACACCCATTTATTGGGCCACCAAAAACCTCTTCACCTTCCAAATTTTGCAATAGGAAAGTGTTGTTATCCGATACCTTCTCCACCCTAAATGGACCTGTCCATAGTCTATAGAAATTCCCATGATGGTCTTCTCTCTGAGCATCCCATTTCAAAACCAAATCCATGGGTAGCAACTGCTCTGTTTTTTATTTTCTGTCAAAGGTCTCTTTAAATTTCTGTTGATGCTGATGTGCCTTCTCAAGAAGTTTCTCCCTTACTTGCTGCAATTCTACAATCTCGAAAATCCTTATGAAAACATCATTAGGTTCAACTTCAATTTGCTGCAGCAATTTTACAACTCACAAAGCAAGTTGTACTGGAAAGACTGCTTCCATTCCATATACTAACTGAAATGGTGAGGTTCCAATTTCTCTCTTTGTGCTAACATGGTCAACCCATAAGGCATATTTGAGCTTTGAATCCCAAGCCCTCTTATTATCTTCCAGAAGTTTCATGGTGATTTTGACCATAATTTTATTGGATGATTCAACTAGGCCATTACCTTGTGGGTAATAAGCAATAGAATTCCTAAGCTTGATGCCATAGTATTCACAAAACTTTACTATGTTAGTGGATTTGAAAGCTGCAAATTTATCTGTTGTTAGCACCATGATTTAAAGGTTTGTCCAAAGTTTTCAAAATCATGCCATGATCTTGGGAAAATCAAGACATTCCTAGATGAGTCATAGTTAGTGTGTCAAGGTTTAGGTCAGTAATCATATAAAGAGTGACTTGAAATATCAGTAATATCAGTATTGTCTTTTTCATAAAACACCATCATAAAATGCAAAGAGTCAAGAGTGTAAAGTCCATCATGTTCAATTTGTAATGGTCCACTTTCCTAAGTCTCAAATTACATTAAAAAGTGGGAAATTATGTGCTAAGCTCGAATAATAGGTTAGGGTGAATGTTTGGTCAAAATTTATTATGGTTCATCATCACCTATCATGAAGTTAGAAAAGGAACAATCATGGCACTCCATGTCATTTTTACTGTCGCAAACTTCAAAAGTATACCCGCTGCGCGAGTTCACTGTGCAAATCCTTAACTTTCCTTGAAACGTCTTGTCACTATGGATAACCACTTCCCTTTCAAAATTTCATACCTTTTTTTTTTCTCCATCACCTCCAAGATCTGTGCATCATCCATAGCCTCTCTAATAAGTTCCAAAACTCTCTTCCATGCAAACTCAGTATGTTGATATTCACTACGCAAACCTTTCACTCTGTTTGTTGCTGCACCGAGTTTCCTGCTACTATTTGTTGCTGCGCCGAGTTTCTGTTACTGTTTGTTGCTTCTTTGAGTTTCCTGTTACTATTTGTTGCTGTGCCGAGTTTCCTGCTATTGTTCGTTGCTGCAACGAGTTTCCTACTATTGTTCGTTGTTGCGTTGAGTTTTCTTCTACTGTTCGTTGCTACACCGAGTTTCCTGCTATTGTTCACTGCTGTGCCAAGTTTTCTTCTACTGTTCATTGCTGTGCATATTTTTCTATTGTTGTTCATTGCTACGCAGAGTTTCTTGTTGTTGATTCGTTTGCTGTGCATAGTTTTCTGTTGATACCTATTGCTGCGCACCGCACAAAAGTCACTATTCTCATTTGCTGCACAAGGGTTATTTCTCTCATTTGTTTTGTATAGGTTATTGTTCCCATTTTCACTACACAGAGGTTATTACAATCTATTGTTTCACACCTGTAGGTCACACATGGTTGACATATATCAACATCATGACAACTCCTCAACAAAAAAGAAAGAATGTAAGAAGCAGGGAAGTAGTGAGGTTTGAGCCACAAAGTTTAAATTTGGTAAAGCAGACACAACGGTCAGAGTGTCCTTTGAACAAGCTGGATGCATGAGATTCTGTGAAAAGGTTCAGGGGTATAATGTGTAGCTAACCAAGCCGTATTCTCTAAACTTTAATGGTGTCAGGACAACCATTCCAGGGATCACTTTTCCAGTTTAAGAGGAAACCATATTAGTTTCTACAGAGATTCCTATGCAGGTAGAGAAGTGGTTTAAAGGTATGCCCTTAGATCCTTTATTTTATATTGATTTTATCAAACCTGAATACACAAATCAGAATATTGGTTCCACCATTCCCAGGGAATATGTTTTGAAACCTTATGAGAATCTTTTAAGGGTAATCCATAAATACTTTTCTTATGATGGAAGGTTTGAAAAGGTACATCAATACAACATTAGGCTCCTGATGCATTTCACAGAGAAAAGACCCCTAATATTACCCTTCTATATATATAGAAGCCTAAGAAAAATGATAGGCACAGTCCAAGCCAAAGATGACCAACCAAAGAGTATCCTATTCGATTTTTCCTTGGTGAAGCTATTGGTGGTTGAAGAGCTTGGAAAGTTAAATAGGGTCTGGGATTCCTTCTTGAATTCAAAAAAAATTTCTCTGGATCCTATAGGAGATACTCCCTTGTTTGCTGAGAAATCAACATCTCATAGTTCGGGGGTAAAAGGAGGTGCTGCTGAAAGGGGAAAAGGAAAAGAGATTGAGAATCCATCACTCAGTGATACAGTATTGAAGAAAATAAGAAAACTATAATTCACTGATGAAACTAAGGAGACACATGATCCCAGTAAACCACGCACCAGGTCATCTGCTAGGAGGTTTCCCATATCCACAGTTCAGACAAAGTTTGTTGAATTTGCAGCCTAGGAGATTGACGAGGAGAAAGTGAAACCAGGGGAGAAAGATGCAAATGTCAAAGAGATGCAACAACAACTCAAGAAATCTCAACATATTATAACCCAACTCTATCAGGAGAACAAAGAATTGAAAAGGAAACTAACAAAAAATACCCCTGAACCACAAACAAAACAGAGTAAAGCAAGTCAGAAATATCCTACTTCATCCACATAAGGAGAAAAGAATATAAAATGGCTGAATACACAGATAAGAGAAGCTCAAGACCATATCATCAAGCTCATGGAAGAAAATAGAATATCACAAGAAGGAATCATGAGTCATTACAAGAAATGCAGACCAACCATAGACAATGCATGTGCAATCATTTCTAATGCTCAGTCAAAGTTGAAGAGAAATGCATCTTTGTTGAGGCAGGTGGGAAATTTTAAGAGACAAAACTTGTCATTGAGAAGGCAAACATGACCTTATGGCTATAGGTGAAATTGGATAAAGAAGCTAAGGACAATATGAATGTTCTCAATCTTTGTTTCCACTTGGATTCGCACGAGCAACCTCAACATGAAGATTCACTATGCGAAGTTGCTACACAAATGCTGTAGCCTACATTTGCACAACAATAACCAGAATTCCCTGCACAAGGGTGACAAGGTTGTCCAATAGTGCATGTGATGACTCATCACAACCACATGGTCTAATTTTTCTCAAGGATCTATGATTGTAAATGATATTTTAGTTATGTTATGATTAGCAAATAGTATTTTTTATTTTTGGTAAATCTTGTAGAGGTTGTTATTCTCTTTGAAAGAAACCACATCCATAACTCTAGGATGTAGTAGTTCGACCCCTAGCAACTAAGTGTAGCCTTATCTTTCTATATATGTTGACTATTTTGATGTAAATGGGTGTGTGCATAAGTATAAGCATTTTTGATCTTCAATGTAATTTTCTGAATCTAATAGAAATACAAATGCAGAAGTCTTGAACTCCTTATGAAAAAGATTCTAATGGTGGTGATATGAAGATTGTACTCTTTATTTGTGTGTATTTCTAGTGTCCTTATATTTATATTCACTTTTCTTTTGTTTAAATTGTGTATTTAAAGGTCTATAATTCATCAAATGGTGCTCCAGACTTAAATAATTTAAAAAAAAAGTTTATTCTTCTTAACTAAGGTCAGAATTCATCCTTTATGATGCTTTAATTCTGTTATGTGTTTCTGTTCTTCTTTCACCCTACATAATCAAAATCAAAACTAAAGTTCATCACCTTATTTATCCTTTGTTCCTCTAAGGAATTCTACCTACCAGACATTGTTTTATTTTGTTTCAGGGGTTGACTCCATATCCCTAGAGATACTATACCTCTTTGCTAACAAACCTTGAAAAAAATATCTCAAACATCTAAATATAGCCATCAATTCAAAAGCAATCTGTCTATCAGAGATCAAGTCTCATAGAGAGCCCTCTCTAGATTGGAAAGGATAGTTTCCAGTCTTAAATTTGGTTTGTGGGTTACCTTTGTAGATTGTTTCTTCAACCCAACAATTTACTCAGTGATAACATTTTGGCACCGTTGCTGGGGATGAAATTGAAAATTTTCCCTGGGAAAGAACGACTACAATCTTTAGATTTGATTATTGAGGGTAACGGTGAATCAAACACCTTTATTGGTTGAACTATTATTACCCCAATGACTTCATTTAATAAGATCAATAGCATAAATTTTGTTTTAAAGAAAATACGAAATCCCGGCTCCTAAGAGAATTTACACTAGAAGGAACCCTGATCCAAAACCTATAGCATCTGCATATGATCCTGAGAAACTCTTACACAAAAGAAAAGAAAAGACAATCAATTCATTTTTTTTCCAGGAAAAAAATCTATCTTTGCTCAAAGACGGGGTAAAAAGCATTGATGAACTTAACTTTGATTTAAAATTTGAACAAACCTTGTTCAGAATCTAATTTGAATGAAATAACATTTGATGAGAAGAAATTCCACTCTTTAATTCCCATTGTCCCCATTCAGATTATTCCTATTCAGATTGTCCCCACTCAGAGTGTTCTGATAGCTCAAAAGCTTTCTAGAGCCACAAAAACCAGATTTGCTCCTGTTTCCTTGCCTGCCTAGTTGCACGATTTACCTCAAAATTATAATTAGAGAATCAAATCATTTGATGCTAAAGAGAATGTATCAGCCCAAAGACATTTAGACTGGTTTGATGATTTTGTTGACCTAGAGGAGGTAGATTATGAGGATGCAAAAGTAAGAGTGTTTTCACAAAGCCTTTTAGGAGAAGTTAGAAAATGGTTCAAAGCTCTTCCTGCAACAAGAATCCCTAATTTTGCAGCTTTTGAAACACTTTTCCTTGCAAGGTGTGGTGACAAGAAGAATCCTCTTCAGTTTCTAACTCAGTACAATAACATAAAGAGATCAACTAATGAAACAGTACAAGAGTTTTCAACCAAATTTATGGAAGTTTACAATTCAATTCCTACTGAAGTAAAACCCCCTCCTGGAGCTACCCAACTTCGATATGATAATTCTTTTGACAGTGACTTTGACTTGCTATTGAGAGAAAGAAGATCCAATACCCTAGACAGCATGATGAGTGATGCAATTGATGTGGAGGTGAATCTAATGGCCTCAGGGAATATCAAACATAATCCCGACAGAGATGTGAAAAAGGTCCAAGGAGAAGCACAACCCTCAACTTCTCAATCATTAGATGGGAAATTTGATTTGATGATGAAGACTATGGAAATAACATCTTTGGATAATAAGCCTACCACCAGAGATCAAACTGATTTTCAGCCCATAAATCAAAATTTTAGAAGAGGTCCAGTTCCACAGATCAGACAAAGAGACCGGAGAAATCAAGGTGATCAACAAATAAAACCTCCTTTCGAAAACAACTATGTAAATGAAGATTTTGATCAAACAATTGAAGACAATATGCATTGTTGTGATGATACAGAAACAAATGTGTTCTTAACTAAAGAAGAGCATGATCAATTTATGGATGCAAATGATAAGTTTATGTAGGATAATGATGGTATGTTGTCAATGGAAACAAAAGAGTATAAGAAGGGAGTCAAAATGCTATTATGTAGTTTTAGAAACAATACAACCTCAGAAGCAAAAAGGTTCTTGCAAATCCCCCAAAGGCAAATCCTACAAGGGAACTACAGATCAATACACCTTGTTCAAGCTAACCTAAGAAAGACAGTTCAACAAAGGATGCAATGGAGAAAGGAAAACCCAAAGAAGAATCCCTAAAGAAGATACCCGAGGCAAGAAAGGAAGTAGTCATCAAAGAGGTGGAAAAATCCCCATCTCCTTTTAATTTTGAAAGTGAAATGGATAAAATCAAAATTTTTGTTCCATTGAATGAACTAATTAAAAATGGTGAATATAGAAATCGGATCATTAAGATGCTCAAAATGGAACAAGCTCCTGACATCACCCTGCTATCTTGTTTGGCCTACGTGGGGAGGAGAGTGGTGATGTTGATGATGTCCCCCCTTTTGATGTTAGTCTTAAAATTCATGACATGACCTTACATAATGCCATGTTAAATTTAGGAGCATCACATAATATGATGCCCAAGGTAGTCATGGATGTGGTGGTTGCTAACATTTCCTCCTAAATTTGGCATGCTGTTATCTAAATCTTGGGCTGCAAATTTGAAAGGGACTTTGCAAATGGATATGTCATATACTACTATCCCTATTTTTGTCCAAGAAAGGAGGTTGTACAGAGAAGTGCTGCTCAAGTACACAATGAGTAGAAAAACTCAACCAAAAAATCATCCTATTTACTCTGTAGATACTAAGGTTGGTTCCTCTATTTTCTATAATGACTTGAGTTTTGAAGAGGAGGAGCCAATGACTGTTATGACCATCAAAGAAAAATCTGATCATCAAACAAAGGAAATTATAGATAAAAAAAACAATGAATATGATGAGATGTGGAATATGAGCTTTGATGGAGCTGCTAACAGAGAAGGAGCAGGATTTGGTGTGTGGATTAACCCTCCCAAGATCGGTACAAAACTCTATTCTTACAAATTTTCTTTTGATTGCACCAATAACATGGCTGAATATGAGGCACTGATTTTGGGATTGAAGACTTTGAAAGAATTGGCTGCTAGGAGGATAATTGTACACGGGGATTTCAAGCTTGTAATAAATTAGGTAAAGGGTATATATCAGTCCAAGCATCATAGATTGATGGAATATAAGAATATAGTACTTGATCTTCTTGAAGATTTTTCAGAATACAATTTATCAGTGATTCATAGGGGGAAAAATCTAATTGTTGATGCTTTAGCTACTTCAGCCTCTGTTTTCAAAATTCCAATTTTTCCTAACAAAAAGTATGAAATTGAAGTAAAGCATAGGCCAACAGTACCTGACAACATTAAATATTGGCAAATATTTGAATATGACAAACATGCAGAAATACTCCTTCAGATGAGTGATGAATTTGCTAATTCAAATATTGATGATGAGTGCTGTTATGAGGAGAATGAAGATGAAACTATGTTCACCAATGATAACTATTTTCAAAATTAGATTTCTGGAAGAGATATAGTACAACTCAAAGACAACATTATTCCCAAAGGCTTGGTCCCATTGGAAAAGATTTTTGACAACAATGATGTAGCCATAAATCCTAAAATCACTGCAAATGACGAGGACATAGAAGATTGAGACACTGGGACTCAAAAAGATCCCAAGATCATCAAAATGTCCAAGACACTCAGTCCATAAATTAAACAGAGGTATATGAGACTAATGAAATATTTCCATCATGTCTTTGCATTGAGTTATGAATGTTTAAAGGTCTATGATACTAAGGTAATTCAACATGTAATTCCAATCAAAGATGATCATAAACCTTTCAATCAAAAGTTGAGAAGAATAAACCCTCTGCTGCTTCCATTGATTGAAAAGGAGGTAAGGAATAAAACCTCTACACCTGCCCCTGCACCTTCTCTGGATGAGGCTCCATCAAAGTATAATTTGCATAGCAAAATCTGATTTTCAACAGATTGTGGAGTAACAAATGATTTTGTCAAAGGTAAATACTGTTGGACAACATTATCAATATGAAATATAGAGGATCCCAAATCCACATCAACTGCATAGATAGGATGATTTATAGAATGATCACTGTCACTGATAATATACGCCAATTGATCCTCACGATAAAGTCTTCTAAATTCTCCTCCAAAAACAGATATAGTGGCATAAGAGAGATCCATTTGAAGAGATCCCCCAAGCTTCTTACACCAATATATGGACAACAACATACCAAACCTAGGAGGGATACCAACTACAAATATATCCATGACTAAACTTTTGGCTGGGATTTGAGATAATGAAACTACAAGGTCTTTGATAACCTCCAAGCATTTGAATTTTTTGGAATCAAAAGAAAAGAGATCATGGTATGCTTTGGTGATTTATAACCCTAGTTCTTCCATGACAACCTTTGGCATAAGATTATAGGACGCTCCAAAATCTAACATGAAATTATGAATGAGTTTGTCATGAACATTTAGTGAGACATAAAAAGGAGGAGTGGAGTCATCCCTCTCCTCTACAATTGGCCCTAAGACAATAATGGGTTTTTCATCTTGGAGATTAATCACATCAATATTAGGATCAATGACAGAAGAAGGCTGTAACCATTTCAAAATTTGACTCCTATAAGAATTTGTTTTAACCAATTCAGTGAGAGGAATAAGAATTTTGATCTTACTTATCTCATGTTCTAGGCTAAAAGGAGATGAGAACTTGTCTGATTTCGCGGATGATAATTTCTTAGTTGGTTGTACTTGCTTTCTTTCATAATTTTTGCTGCATGTCTGTACTGTCGGGGCAACAGGTTTATATTTTTGAAGAGTAGGTTTAGCAGGAGCATATTTTTTTTTTGAGGAGCAGATCTAGTAGGAGCTAATTTGGATCTAAGATTGTACCCTTGCTGATCTTTGCTACAAAGCATATTATCTGGACTTTCCCCAACCTGCAAATTTAATGAATCTTCATATTCATTTTGTGTTTGGTGACTGAGAGCAATCTCATCTCCGAACAAATGAATATTCAAATATTCATCAACCTCTTCCGCTTCTTGATTCTCTTCAATATAATTGTTCTACAAGGGTGTCTGAATTTTCTGATCATCATTATTCTTCTTGTCCCTTTGCATGATTTGAGGATTATAAGGTATTCTATATTGATTTGTATTTCAGTTTCCTTCTTGAGGTGTATTCCATTTCTGTTTTTCTAATATGAGTTTAGACAACTCAGATGACATTTCCTCCATATTTCTTTCCATCTCCTCTAAGGAAAACTTCTGATTTTTAGTATTTGATGAAGAAGACTTATATTATTCCTTTATCTTTCCCTTATCTAATCTCTTCTTGCATTGTTCTGATGCTAGAATGTTGGATTCAACTTCAATACATGAATCTTTCATATCATCCATAGTGGCTGATCTTCTTTCCCTCAGTAGAAAACAAAAATCAACATCAAAGGCATTAGCATAAGTGACCTTTGCTAACCTCTCATCTTGCCTAATATCATTTGGTATCTTCTGGTACATCCAATTAAATCTCTAAGAGAATTCAAAGACATACTCACCATTCTTTCTTCAAAGATTGATGAATTTTGTCATGTAATACAAATCATCTTTCTTGCCTCCC
>JZKD02S1804672.1:172335-209142 GCA_000966675.3 Picea glauca | reverse complement strand
TTACCCATCAAACAAACTTGGGTCCATTACCCAAACCTGGGGTCTCCAACTTCTCATGGCCATAACTCTCTAACCGTGAGGAATTATGTGACGTTCCACATACCACTAGAAATGAGATGACAAGAACTATCCATATAGGATATTTTCCTTGAAAAATTCACTTTCCTTCATCTCATTATTCCACAATTAAGCATGGGTTCTCTTACTCCACAAAGAGTCTTCCCGTGAGGGCTTTCACCATAAGGGGACCACTTTGGAGTTCATCCATATTTACTTCTTATCAACTTAGATGACATTTCCCACACTCAATATTTAACATCAGATTCTGAAACTCGTACACAAGAAACTAACTTCTGTACCATTTCCAATTAAATTAGTCCTACTTAATTTGGATTCTCTATGAAGACGTTATGACTATTTTACCCGAAACACCTGTTTATTGACTAGCTTCAGGACTGGTCAAAAACCCTATCTTCCACATAGTGTATCTCCATAATTATAGAGAATAAAGAGATGAAAATTTTACCATAGGTACCTTGATATGTATTCTAAATACCATAGCAATTTCACCATTTGAATCATTCTATAAAAAATGTTATAGCAAAAATGGTATGATGACCTGAAAATAACATACCTTAGAACACATCACCAAAAGACTTCATCCTCCCTTGAAATCCGACCTTCTTTACTTCTAATTTCCTTTGAAATTCGACTTGTTTATCAAATGAATGTATAATTATATTTATTTATACCATTTATGTCACTTCCTTTTAACATTATGGCTGACCTGACACTTTCTTATTTTGTAATTCTTTTCTTTAATTATCTTTAAGGCCTACATGTACTTCCTTCTTCAATTCACTTTGTCATCTTCAAAAAATTATTTCTTCTCAACCATGAGGATCCACGTGACATTCCACATACCACTGGAAACAAAATGATGTATACTATCCATCCATGGGTGTTGTATCTGCATGTTCATTTTCCTTCACGTCCAAATACCTTCATCAATCTTGCGGTCCAAAACCAATGACTAGGGTTGACATCAATGACAACAACCAATCTTTCAACAATCTCCCCCTTTGTCATTGATGGCAACACTCATTCTCCCCCTATCATCATGATCCTAATTTCTATCCCCCTTTGACATCAATGGCAAAGGGTATGGATTCTCCCCTTGAGTTTTAATGGCAAAAGGTAACCTTCTTTTTTGGGGTTGCTCCCCTTGAACATGTGGCACTCAATAATACTTCATCCTTATTTTTGGTCTTTGGGACTTTTTCTTCCTTGGAATCCTTTTGTGTGGCTTCTGTCTTCTCTCTCTTCTTCATGTCTAGGATGCATATGTTTTTCGGTCTTCTTGTTGCAGTTGCAACCAATCTTCTTGAGTTATTTTCTCTGATTTTACATTTTTGGGAGTCAAACGTAAGAGTGTATCCTTGATCACATATTTTGCTGACACCAAGGAGATTATGCTTCAGATCTTCAACCAATAGGACTTTTCCTGCTTTTACATTTTCACTTCCAAGATTTACAGTTCCTTTTCCAAGTATTTTGGTAGATGAGTCATCTCCAAATGCAACATTTCCATCCTTTTTCTTCAAGCTGACAAATTTGCTTTGATATCCGGTCATACGAGATGAGCATCCACTATCTATGAACCATTCATCTTCTTCTTTGCATTCTTTAGCAACCAATGCTATTCGAAAATTTTCATTGTGTGGAATTTCTTTCCTTTTCCATGTTGTAGTTGGTATATAAACTTTTGGCATACGATTATCTTCCTTCATCTCTTTGCAATATCATGCTTTGTGACCAAGATTATTGCACTTGTAACATACAATATTTTGATCCATTAATGGGTCAAATGGATTAAAATTTCTGTTGATAGGTCTACGGAAATTTCCATATCTACTATTTTCACCATTCATGTATTTTGCATAGTTATTCCTTTCATTGATTCTACAATTGATTGCCTTATGTCCAAAATTTCCACAAGTATAACAATGTCCCGGAAAGAAATTTTGATACATGGGAGTAAGTGATATTCTTTGTGGTGTGGTCCATCTGGGTTCACGATCTATTCTTTTGTAGTTTCCTTCATTATGTTTGCTTTCATACCTGATGGGAGAGCATCTTCTTGATGTCTCATTCCTTTTGAATTCCAGTCTTATATCTTGTTGTTCAACTTGTTCTAGAGTGTTGGTTTCATCATTTTCAATTTCCTTCTCTTGTTTTGTTGTCTTCAAACTGTCATTGTATCCTAGTCATGTCTTATCGTTTGGAAATATTTGACTGCTAAGGATCTCATCTAATTTTTCAGTTTTTTTTCCGAACTTCTTCAACTTTTATATTGTCAATAGTAGCTCCCCTTTTGTGTGATCCAAGTTTGCTTTCAATTTCTCATAATCTTCTAATTGTTCCTTCAAGCTATTAATGGTCTTTTCAAGCTTGTAATTTTCTTCTTCACAACTACTCAATTCACCTTTTAGTATTATGTTTGTGTTTCTAATCTTGCTATTTTCAGTTTCAACATGCTTCAACTTTCAAGATTCTCATCTTCTTGTTCACTCTCTGCATTGTATTTGTATCCCCAAAAGGAATCAAGGTTGGTTTTTTCATCTGAATCTTATTCACAAATGATTTCTTCTTCATTAGAATTCTTGTGATCATCATCCTGGGTTTCTTGGGTTATGAATAGGACTTCTCCTCCATAATTATCTTCTTCATCACTCTCATCTGAGGAGATGTCATCATCCTTGGAGTAGAAGTTCTTTTTATTGTTGAGACTTCTCTTTTTATAGTAGCAATTTTCAACAATATGTCCTATTCTACCATAGTTAAAGAATTTGAGAGGATACTTACCTTTGTATCTTCCACTTCCCTTCTGGAACCTTCTTACCAAATTTTCTATTTCTTCATCAAGGTCATTATCCTTGTCTTTTGTGTTATTTATGGATTTAAAGGCTGCTTCGTTGTTTGGCTGGTCACTTTCTGTACATTTTCTCATTTCATATGCTATAAGAGACCCATGTAATTCATCCATTGTCATTTTGGTCAAGTCCCTAGTTTCTTCAATGGCAAAGACCTTAGCATCATACTTCAAGAGAAGTGATCTGAACACTTTTTGTACAACCAACGATTCATAGAGATCTTCACCTAATCCTCTGATAGCATTAACAAATTCATCAACTCTAATAACATAGGTTGCAATATCTTCCTTTTCATTCATCTTCAAATTTTCAAATTCTGCTCTATGTCGTTGAAGCTTGACCTGCTTAACTTTTGGATCACCTTCGTAGATACTCTTGAGTTTGTCCCATACCTCTTTAGCAGTGCTGTAGCCCATCACTTTACTAACAATGGTTGGTGCCAATGCTGTTGTAATAACATGTCTGGCTCTTGAATTACAACTCATAAGATTCTTCTCATTTGGATCGGTTGGAGGATTATTTGGGATTACATAGCCATTTACAACTGAGTACCAAATGTCTACTCCCAAAGCTGTTAGGTAAGTTTTCACTCTATCACTCCAGAATGCATAATTTATTCCATCAAATTTTTGAATCCCATTTGAAATGTGCTCATGGTCATCCATCTCTGCTCAAGATTTTCCTTCCAGTGGTTAAACTGTTCTGAAGGAAACCTGGTTTGATACCAATTATTGATACTGAGAGGGGGGTGAATTAGTATCAAGTACAATTTATAATTTTTTTCAAATTATACTTAAACCATTCAATTATATCCAATGAGAAATGAACAATAGTATAATATTTACATCAATACACCACAATACACCATGCACAATATATGAGAAATAATCAATAGTTTTTGGTCAAGAGAAGTAATGACTTCCAAAGGTAGCTACATCTTCCAAATATAAAGGGAGGGATAAACCTCCAAGAGGAAGATACAATCCTACAATATAAAGAGAGGGTTGACCTCTCCATCCTTTCCCCTTCCTTCCACCCAAGAATATATGATAGATAATAAAACTTTACATTAAATCATCACCATCAACCAACCATCACATAGAGCCTGATATTGCTTCCTGAGACTTCTTCAACTTCTGTAATTATTCAATTCTTGGAATACTCTGATCTTGTAGATAATATTACTCAATGTATTCTCTGAAACTCCTCCAAGTTCCACTCCTTGAATCCTCCCCAAAAAGAAGTTATAGAAAGAATGGCAGACTTTATTCAATTCTGGTTTATTAAGGAGAGCTAACTTGTACATAATGCCTCGTGCTCAATATTTAACATCAGATTTTGAAACTTGCACACAAAAAACTAAAGTCCATACTCTTTCCAATGAAATTTTCCCACTTAATTTGGATTCTCTATGAATATGTTATGACTGTTTTACTCGGAACACCTGTTTCTTGACTAACTTCAGGACTGGTAAAAAACCCTATCTTCCACAGAGTGTATCTCCATAATTATAGCGAATCAAGAGATGAAAATTTTACCATAGGTACCTTGATATGTCTTCTAAATAAAATATCAATTTCACCATATGAATCGTTCTATAAAAAAAGTTATAGGGAAAATGGTAAGATGACTTGAAAATAACATACCTTAGAACACATCACCAAAAGACTTCATCCTCCCTTGAAATCCGACCTTCTTTACTTCTGATTTCCTCTAAAATTTGACTTGGTATCAAATGAATGTATAATGATATTTATTTATACCATTTATGTCACTTCCTTTTAACATTATGGCCAACCTGACACTTTCTTATTTTGTAATTCTTTTCTTTAACTATCTTCAGGAACTACATGTACTTCCTTCTTCAATTCACTTTGTCATCTTCAAAAATTCATTTCTTCTCAACCATGAGGATCCACATGACATGCCACATACCATTGGAAACAACATGATGTATAMTATCCATCCATGGGTGTTGTATCTGCATGTKCATTKTCCTTCATGTCCAAATACCTTCATCAATCTTGCGGTCCAAAACYGATGACTAGGGTTGACATCAATGACAACAACCAATCTTCCAACACCATACCCGTTTGCTTGTCTTGGTTTGTAGAAATGATRTATTTKATTAATTAGTTGTATTTACAATTTACAATAYTAGGCTGTCCCACTTTTATCATCACATGTTCTTTGGCCTTCATCATATAGTCACTCTAGCCCAAAATCACATACATGCTCTCTAACCCAAAATCATACTAGCTCACTAGCCTATATAACACTTGTACATATACAATTACAACTTGGGGATCAAATTGGTGGTATTACATATGTCATCAATAAAAATAAGTACAAACTTGTCCAAATAATTACTAAATACAATATTCATAAGCCACACAAATGTAGTTGTTGCATTGATAAGTCTAAGTGGTGCTACCATGAATTTATAATGAGTAGGCCTTGTCTTAAAATTTGTCTTATGAATGTCTTCATATTTGATTCTAACTTGATGATATCCTATTCTCAAATCAATTTTTAACAACACCTTTACCCCTATTACTTGATCAAATAAGTGATTTGGATTATGTTGAGAGAAAAATAAGATACAAACAAAACTATAGTAGAGAAAACATAAATACAACAAAACCCAACTTATAATAATGAATAAAATAATTGAATACTATAGAAAAAAAATGGCTAGATTGGTGGTATATTATCTTCATCGCAACAAGCATTACATCACACTCCTTTCCTTCTCAGAGATCTCCTTCACCTTGATTATATATGATAGAGTGAGAGGAGAATAATTCCCATTATGAATGTAGGATCCATAGGCATGTAAAACACTAGGAATTCCTGGGAGGTCACCCATCCCGACACTACTCTAGCCCAAGCATGCTTAATTGTAGATTTCTGATGGAATCCCATGCATTATTGTTGTAGGCATGTACATAATACCACTGGGAAATCATTACATGATGGCTAATGGATATGGCATTGCATTACATTTCCCCTCAATAACAACATCAAAAGGGTGAATATCATAATTTGTAAAAACTTTGGGCTTGAAAATGTTGATTTAGTGGAAAAGGTGGATGACCACTGATATCCACCTAGATTAGTCCTCCCTCCTTAGAAACTAATGGTCCCCATTGTGTTAAGTTCCCTCGGGATATGAGGAAACTATTACTGAATACAGACCTTGGTGAGCTACTTGCGTTGTTGAAGTAGTTGTCCTACTTGTGCTTGGAATTATCCTTTTGAAGGATGTCAAGAACATGTTTTTGAAGGTACTGGATGTGTTCAACAAATTTGGTTGTAATATATGCCTCAGTTTGAGTGTGGGAGGACATATGGAATTTTCAACCGATTCCTAATTAATTTAGTAAGCAACTGAAGAGTTGTGCATTTAATTATCAATCGGGGATTGTATAGAACTTACAAACTATCGTGCACCATATATGCAAGTATGATGTTGTAATTTCCGATGGGTTGTAGTAATTCTAAATGAATGTCACAAAGAAATATATAAAGATGCTTTATCAAGTCACCAAATTAAGTCACACCACTCTTACAATCAAATCCACACTTGCAGGAATATAAACACACTTTCAAAGGAAAGTAAATGTCACACTTGTAGGAAATTAAATATCACACTTGCAGGAAATTAAATATCACTCTTGCAAGGAATAAATCACACATGCATCAAATGTGACTTGTTCAAGTAATATAATGATCTTTATTAATGTGACAAACACATGATGACTTATGTATTGAAATGAAACAAAAATAAAGCTATAGAAATCAAACCACACCGTGTCATGAACATATGTTGTAAACAAAGGAAATAAACGAACTTGAACTGCAAACAAAAAATTTGTTATCCAGAAATAAAAATGCTATAATGTGAGTGCAGAGTTGTAGCAATAGGAGTTGCAACAAAGGAGATGTTAGAGTTTCAACAAAGAACTACATAGAGGAATTACTGGAAATAAAAGAAATGTATAAGGGATGCTACAACTATACATTCATTAGTGAGAAAACAAGGTTTTCCAATGTTAGCATGGAGTTGCGATAACATGAGTTGCAACAATGAAAAATACCAAAGTTGCAACAAAGTGTTAAATAGAGAAATTGCTGGAAATAAATAAGTTCAACTGTAGCTACTTCTATAAAATAAAAAAAATACAGACAATGCCGAGATGAGGAGGGGGCCCTACCTTCTTAGATGAGGTACTAGTTTACAAACACGGTAAGGTGCTAAATTCTCAACACACCATCACTTGGACAAGGATAAAGTGAAACTTGTATTACAAAAAAATGCACAAATCATTACAACAACAAATTTCATGTTCACTAAATTTATCTTTCCCCTTAGACTCAAAGAGAGAAGGGGTATTTATACATAATAACTTTTTTCTAAATTTATTAGAGGAATCGATGGAAAACCATGAGAATCGGGCAAATCCATCTCGTTACATCATTTTCTACAAAAGATAGAAAAATTAGACACCTACTAACTTAATCAGTTGCATGACAAGTGGCGACTGATTCATTCATTCCTTTTTGGGAACCCAATTTCCTTTGTAATTTTCCTACGCGAAGGAGTTGGTTGTTTGAATTCTTTTCCAATCCTTGGATGACAACTTGTGTGGTTGATAGATGCACTGTTACACTAAATGCATAGTTAAAACACTCGTTCTTAGAGTTGCAACACGATCCTGTAGTGAGAGTCGGAAAAATAGTGAGGCAAGAGTCGCAACAATAATGAGAGTTGCAACAATGGCAAGATTTGTAGCAACAAAGAGTTGCAACAATGGAGATATTTTTCAACAAATATTCGCAACAATTATGTTAGCAACCCATAGTTTCACCAGCTATGCTCTAGCAGAGAGTTGCAACAAATCATCCTAAGGAGTTGTAGCTCCTGCATTCAGAAGGTACATGTGCAACCTTGTTTCCTATATACCACTGTCAACACAAAAATTTGATAATGCTTTGAGTGGATATCAGTGGCCACCCACTTATTCCACTGATTCAGAGAACAATTTTCCATTTTGGTAGTTTTTGTTTTATACTTTTTCGAGTCTCAAACTTCCGGGGCTATTTTGAGGCCCTAAATGATGTTTTTTTGGCTCAACAACGCCTAATATGAAATTAAAGGTTGATTCTAGGGTGAATTTAATATGTACTCCTAGGTCATACCTTTCCAATAGTGTATCAAGTGCCTCAAATGGAGATCATATGAAAAAGTTACGCCCTTGGGAAGTTTACATATTAAATACTCCCATTGGGGCCCACAAACCTTTTGGCTTTTCATCTCCTGGGGTTAGGATTTTGGATGTTTAGGGTTTTATCATTTATGTTTTATGTTAAAAATTCCTTTGGAGCCTCATTGTACTCATCTTCTTGTGAATGAATGTAGCCATCACATCTTTTCTCAGAGATAAGCTACCACCATTCAAGCAAGTTTGTTTCAGTCTGGGATTTTACAGTTTCAACATATTATCTTTATTAATATAAGTCAAGTTTTACTGGATCTCTTGATCCAGGTGGATATCGGTGGCCACCCACCTTCTCCAACTGGCCCAAAACATGTTTCTCGCAATTTTAGTAATTTACTATTTTTAGCAGTTTTTAACTTCCGGGGCCATTTTGAGGCCCTAAACGATGTTTTTTGAGAAAATTGGGAGAAACATGGATAATAGATCATGTTGATCATGTTGCTCACCCAAAAGTTTTATTTCTTGGATAGATCTTTCAAACGAGCTATTGAGCGCCCCAAACGAAGATCGTATGCAAAAGTTACGCCCTTGGGAAGTTGATGTATCAACTACCTCCATCGGGGCCCACAAACCTTTTGGATTTTCATCTTTCGTGGTTAGGGTTTTGGATTTTACTTATGTTAAAAAGGCCTTTAGAGCCTCATTGTAATAATAATCTTCTCATGGATGCAATTAGCCATCACATCTCTTCTCAAAGATAAGCTACCACCATTCTAGTGAGTCTTTCACTCTGTATTTTACAGTCTCTGTACATTTCTTTGATTAATAGAAATCATGTATTACTGTATATCTGTGTTTATGGTTGCATCTTTGATACATTTCTGTTATATTATTGAATATTTGCAATATCTCTGTGCATTTCTTTATTATATCTCCACTCTCATTTCGTGCCGAAAATAATCCGGATCATCTCTGTGTATTTCTTTTTTATACATCTGTATTTTCATTTCGTTCCATTTATAAATATGGATCATTGGTATCAAAGCGGTCTGTTCTTTATTTGTTTCTCTATGCATGTCCCCAATGCAGTCAGGGTACAAGGAGTTGGGACTCGAATTAGTTGAGCCCTTGCAAGACCGTTCTCACTGACCCCGACAACCTCCCATGGGGAAAGAAAAGAGATACAAAGGAGTAGAAGATCCTTTTAAACTATTACTTGAGGAATCCCTTGCGCGATAAAGGAATGAGATGATGGATAATTTTGCATAGATCCTTTGTTGATTACCAACGTGAGACACATCTTCATCAAGTTGACACTTTGGAGGCACCGCCCCCTTCAAGGTACACGTGAGTTTTTATATTCCTATATTTGAAGGTCATAAATATGCAGATGCCATAAATAAATGGTTGAATCTACTAGAAGGGTATTTTTCGGTCCATAACTTTTATGATAGAGAAAAGATTATATTTGCACTCCTTAAGGTTGTCCCCCATGTCAAGGATTGGTGGGAGACTTACTGTGAGTAAAAGTCCACTAAGGAATCTATAATATTTGTGGTCGCACCCACTTGGGATTATTTTAAAGATGCTATTAAGGAACAATACTACCCAGTTGGAAGCTACAATGACCAATATACGAGATGGACCACCCTGCAACAGGAAAGGGATTAGACTGTACCCGAGTTCACAAATATTTTCCATACCTTGTGCACCGAGCTGGGTATCAAAGACTCTAAACAACATATGGTGCTCAAGTACTGCGACAATATGCATAGATACATCCAAACATAAATGGAGTTTTTGGAAATATCGTCACTGGGAGCGACTTATTGATATGTTGTCAAAATCGAGCATAAATTTAAACAAAAGAAGTAGGAGTTTGGATTTGCGGATTCCTCACAACAAAATCAGGGAAAAGGTGGCCCCAACCCATAGAAAAAAGGACAAAGCAAGGATGGACCCCCTTAGGACAATTGGTCCAAGCCACAAATAAAGAAGGGTACTGAGAAGACAAATAAAGTCACTGGGAAGTGGTGTGAATTCCATAAAATCCTTTGGCATAACAATGATAAGTGTCACTCGAAGCCGTCGTTGGTGGCCGAGTTGAATGCCTCAGAGTCAGAGGTAGGTTTCGACTCTAAATCATATCCAAACAAGAGGAAGAATATCATTGATGCATGACCTAGTGCCACTTTTAGATACCACTAAGGTCCAACCAAGCGAATCAAAATAATTGGAGGAAGGTGAATGCCTTTTTGACTTGAAGATGTGGGTGAAGGGGATTATGTTACATTTCATTGTTGATAGCGGAAGCCAAAAGAACCTGATCTTAGTATAGGTCATCAAGTGGTTGGACCTACTGATGACACCACATTCAGATCCATACACAATTGGGTGACTCTACCAAGGGAGATATCTCCATGTTAGCCAATAATGTCGACTTCCCTACGACATCAAGCCCTTCAAGGATGAGGTATTGTGTGATATTTCCTCCCTTTAAGTTTGTGATGTTCTTTTAGGCAAACCATACTTGTGGAAACACCATGCTATATATGAGTTTAGACCTTGTAGTGTTATTACTACTTTGGGTAGACAATTGTACAAGATACAAGAGGTAGCTCCGCCTACCGCCATTTGTTTGATCTCTACTAAGAAATGCAGGAAGGTCATTTCCCAAACCGGGATTTTTTTTTTCATGATTCTCTCTTAAGGTGAATAAAATGTCACTACCACATCCATGGATTCTACATAGGGCCTCTCCATGTAGTAGAAACATGTGGAAACGTTCGTGGAAGAATACAAAGAAATATTCTCCTCACCCACTGGGGTATCGCTGCATTGTCAGGTCAAGCATTCAATCAATCTAACCCCTGGTGCGTTGCTACCCAATGGGATAGTATATCACCACTCTTTGATGGAAAATGAGGAAATCAAGTGTCATATCCTTGAGTTTCTTAAAAAGGGGCACATTCGACCCAACTCCTCACCTTGCAAAATATCGATTGTACTCAT
The DNA here is from genome assembly GCA_000966675.3 of Picea glauca. Classification (NCBI taxonomy): domain Eukaryota; kingdom Viridiplantae; phylum Streptophyta; class Pinopsida; order Pinales; family Pinaceae; genus Picea; species Picea glauca. The sequence continues at coordinate 197,975 of JZKD02S1804672.1, read as the reverse complement.
GCAGAAGAAATATGGGACCTGCCGACTCTGTATTGACTATAGGGCCCTAAACAAAATCACAGTAAAAAATTGGTATCCAATCCCCTGAATTGATGAACTTATTGACCAGCTCAAGGGGGCCAAGTACTTTAGTAATACTGATCTGAAGTCCAGATACCACCAGGTTCCAATAGAATAGACCGATGTATGGAAGACTACATTCAAGTCCAGAGAAGGTCTTTTCGAATGGCTAGTCATGCACTTTGGGTTAACCAATGCTCCAATAGATTTCACGATGTTAATGGCGATATATTGTGGCCCTTCACCAATTATTTTGTGGTGGTATATCTGGATAACATGCTCATTGTCAACAAGACTTGGGTGGAACACTTGCAACATATTCAACAGGCCCTTCACACTCTGCGACAACCCAAGTTGTATGCTAACCTGGAAAAATTCTCCTTCGGCATGAACATGGTCTAATACCTAGTCTGCATTGTTGATGACCATGGTGTGTATGTGGATCTAGCCAAGATCTAGGTCATTCGTGACTAGACAGCCTCGAACACACTGACGGAGCTTCGATGTTTCTTAGGAATTTCCAGCTTCTATCGTAGGTTCGTGTTGGGATTCTCCCATATTGCATGGATCCTCAGCCAAGTGACCAAGGGTGGTGTCAAGGAAAAGTTCACGCGGGGGAAATAAAAAAACAAGCATTTTATGAACTCAAACATCACTTGTGATCAACTCCAGTACTCTCCTTACCCGATTTGCAAAAACCTTTCAATATTGAGACTGATGCTTCATACTATGCTGTGGGCTTAGTTCTCACTCAACATGATCATCCAATGGCATATCATAGTGAGACACTCACAGATTCCATTTACAAGTACCCCACATATTACAAAGAAATGTATTCCATTGTAAAATCCTGCTGCGAATGGAAGCATTACATTCTCGGGAAGGAGACAATAATACACATTGATCACAAGCCTCTGCAATTCATTAATACACAAGGAAAATTGGAGAACGAACACCATCAGAAGTGGTCCACATGCTTGCAATAGTTCCATATAAACATAAAATATAAGATAGGCAGCACCAATCATGTCACCAACTTCCTTAGTCAACCTCCAGTTTCCTCCCTCACCAAAGTGCTCCACTTTTTGTGTACATGAGGGCTCCAAGTGGCCCCAACTCTACAAGAGAAATATTGACTTTGCTACCACGTACCAAAAACTAGGTACCAGAGTGAATGTCACTGAATTTCACCTTCATGATGGACTGTTATGCCATATCGAACACCTCTACATTCCTTCAAGTGAGCGGGAGAAGTTGATTTGGGAAGCTCACTACAGTTGGATGGAAGAACATTTTCGCGTGGAAAAGACTGTGGCAGTACTAAAGAAGAATTTCTATTAGCAAAAACTTCGACATGATGTCAACAAGTATATCAGGTCTTGTTACGAGAAAAAACTCTCTATGGCTAGGGGTAAACCACAATAGAAGGAAATGATTGCAGACATCAACTCTAATATCAAGCATGCTATATAAACAAATATTCTAGCAAGACAAGATAAAAGGCCTACCTCATCCAAAATTTCGATTAAGTCCACCGTTGAGCACTCGACTCAAAGCAATACACCTGCAACTAGTCCTCAAAAACCAAGAAACGCAAGCATATGGTGATGATAGATAATGTTAGCACATTCAATAGCATAATCCATCAAAATTCATAACAAATATTCCCTTGGAATAACAATTCATATATTTTCAAGATATTAATTGGATGAGAAAAGAGTATTTCTATTAAGATGTAATCAACATAAGTGAATGGATTACAAACTTCCATGTCGGCACAGTTCAAAACCGAGAAACTAAGTTCCTTCCAGTTGGGCCTCCACCACTTCAATCCTCCACCAAAGGAAAGCTCATATAAGAGAGACGATGAGGTTCTCAATCATGTAGGGAAGAGCTTGGGGGCTGAACAATGTGTTCAGACTTAAAAGGACAAAGGGATGTAGACTCAATATGAAGTGAATAATTTCTCTAGATTAACTTTGCTCTCAAAGTTGAATTCTTCTCCTCTTTTCCATAGCTCGGATTTGGCCCATTTGTAGCTTCAAGTGGAACTGAAGGGTCGAGTAAGAACATTTCTAGTATGTGGAAGGTCAAGGATCATGGATCTCATGACGTGGCATGGAAACCCGACACCACTTTTTAATTTTGGGCACAAATCCCTATGTATGTGAGCTATAGTGGCACAACCTGCGTATACGCATGCTGTACTATAGGTAGGGCATGCATATGTGGAAAAATAATGTTTTTAGCTTTGGGAGTTTAATAAAGGGACTTCAAGTCTACATAGGGAAATTGAAAAAGGCTTTCTCTGCAAGTTTTTATAGGTTGAGGCAAATCTGTTAGGGACCTAACCCCTCAAGTAGGTAGAATAATATATTCTGATGTAATAAAGGTCAATATTAATATGGCCTAGCAATAAGGAAGAATAAGTCCAATGTAAGAAGACCTAATAGAAGCTTCTGATTCTAGAAGGATCTTTCTCCATATGTTTCTTTTGATAGACATATTTAGTATAAATAGGAGTTGAGGGTATGGAAACTTTTGTCTTGGATATTATTGTAATAGAGCTCTGCTCTGCTGGAGGTTGCCCCCTCGAAGAGGCAAGTGAACATTGCTCTCAGTAATCAAAGTGCTCTTTCTGGTGTTATTCTGGTATCATTTTGGTATTATTGTGGTGTTGTTCTGGTTATATTGTTGTTCATCTGCCATTTCTAGCTATTTATTTCTGTTCTACATGATTTTTTATATTTGGAATATTACAAGTGGTATCAGAGCACCTTCCTTGGTAGAAAACTGTGGGTTAATTTTTTTTAGGGTAGAGACGTATTCCGACGTCTGTAAGCTACATAGATATGTCATTAAACACATAAACCCACGATAGAGCATTCATACACACAAGAAATACAAGTGGTACTTAAGTGCACATCTGTTGGCCACCCTTGTAACCCCTGTTGGTATCCCTTCGAGTGGTAGCACATCAGAAAAAACCTGTATATGGATCGACCTAGATTTCCTGAATCCTTCCATAGATAAACCGATCGACCACTTGACTACTATAGTGCTACCGAGAACAACACTCGGGAAGATACTCTCTAGTACCTGAGTAGTCGGGTAGTATGGCTAAGGGCACAATCTAGCCTCCTTAGTTGGTGCCCTGAGATATTGGGCTGAGTACTACTGTTAGACCCCACATGTATATTAGAGAGTTATAGCACAGGGAAAACCCTTGTCTATAGAACCCTTGAATACCTAACCTTTGGGGATGGAAACAAAAAAAACCTAGACAAGATCTATTTCTGCGCAACTATGTCTCCTACATTCGAGTTTCCAAATTACTACACATTTCTTTCTGATTAAGAATTTGGGCATTTCATCACTGCAATATTCTTCATATCGGAGTATAACTCTGTAGGTGTAAGAAAAAAAAACAAGTCTGGATTTTGTTGGCACCATTATTTGAGACCGATTCCATTATATTTCTCTCTTCTCCCTTATAACATTCACACCTATCATTTTTCTGCAAATGTTTTGACCCCACCCACCCCTTTTCGGTTCCCTCTTCATCATGGCTCATACCCATAGCCAAGACTTCGAAGCTCGCTTCAATAGCTTGCACTCTAATTTCACAGATACCCAACAAGAAGTGAGACAACTCGGTGCCAATATTGCCACCATCAATAAAAACATGCATTCTTCCATCGCCACCTCAATCGAAGAACTCAAACAAGAAATCAAACAAGACATTACTACCCAGCTTGAATCTATCACTACGATGATATGCACCAAGCTGCATATCCTTGTAGATCCTCCCTTATCTGAATCACCTTTGCATACTGAAGGTGAAACTTCCTCTCATTCCCATAATTTTCAGCCCCATCACTTTTAGCGTGACCTATGCCTTTCATGTGTGTATGTGACCAAATTTGATGGTTCAGATCCCACTGGTTGGGTAACTCAAATGGAACTTTATTTCTATTTGTACGACATTACAGATGAGTTGGCCAAACTACAGTATGGTGTTCTCCATCTAGATTAAGAACGTTGACAATGGTGGCAATGGAGAAAAGCTGCTCGCCAAGGGTATGTTGCTTGGACACACTATGTGGTAGATATTTATGAATGCTTTGACACTGACACCAACCATTTAGGCTGTTTGACAAAGTTGAAACAATCTGGCATAGTGGAAGACATTATAACTTCTTCTGAGCGACTGGATTTTCGTATAGAGGGCATGCCTGATTCTTTTTTCTGAGAATGTTTTATCAATGGCCTCAAGGATGAGATTCATGCCCATGTCCTCATGGCTCAGCCTCAGAGTTGGGTGGAGGATACTAACAGATCTAAGGACGTAAAACATGTTGTCTCTTCTCAAAACTGAAAACACTCCTTTATTCCTCTCACCAAACCAATAAATCCCACTCCTCCTTCTTCTCCACTAAAGATCCAAAAATTGACCAGGGATGAAATGGTTGAATGCCAACTCAAAGGCCTTTGTTATAATTATGATGACAAATATTTTCCAGGACACAAGTGTAAGGAACAAAATATTTTTATGGCCATCTCAGAGGATGTTTCAGAAGAGGATGTTGAAGCTCCCCTTGTGTCTATGTCACCTAAACCCACTGACATAACCCCTCCCTCAGACCCTCCCGAAGTAGAACTGGTCATTTCCCTAAATTCCCTCACTTTCTTATGTGCTCCCTAAACCCTTAAGCTAATTGGTTACATCAAGCATATGAAGGTCATCATTCTTGTTGATAGTGGAAGCACCCATAATTTTATTCATCACCACATTGCCCAAGAAAATAATTGCTATATCCGTGCAGTCAATAATTTCCAAATCATGATTGCCAATGGTGGGTCCATGAAATGTGGAGGGCGTTGTCAAAATGTGGGTCTCCAAATTGGTGACTACCACCTGAAATATCATATGTTTTCTATTGACATGGGCGGTTGTGACATTGTTTTGGGTGCAAAATGGCTAAGGACTTTGGGTCCCATTCTCATGGATTTTAAGGAATTAACCATGCAATTTAACTAGGAAGGCCAACAATATAAGTTCCAAGGCATCACCGCCGGTTCCCCAGATATCATTAGTTCCCATCGCATGGAAAAGCTGCTAAAAAAAGGTCCTTCTGGCGTTATTTCTCAACTCCATTCCATACAAGCAACTGAGACACCCTCTGTGCCGCAAGACCTCCAATACATCCTCTCTAAACATCAAGTGTTTTTTTCCACTCCCCAGGGACTCCCTTCTCCCCATGGTGTTCATGATCATTCCATTCCCCTTGTCCTAGGAAGCCTTCGTCCCAATATCCGTCCCTATCATCAGCCCTTTTCCAAAAAAAATGAAATTGAGAAAATGGTTCAAGAACTGCTCAACACAGGTGTTATCTGCCCTAGTACGAGCCCCTACTCTTCTCCTATGGTCATGGTCCTTAAGAAAGAAGGTTCTTGGTGCATGTGTCCAGAATCCTCCGCCCTCAACAAACTCACCATTAAAGACAAATTTCCCATTCCTGTCATTGATGACCTCTTGGATGAATTGAGTGGCACCCAGTTCTTTACTAAACTTGATCTTTGTTATGGCTACCACCTGTTATAACCCTAAATTGCACCACACATGCTTACCTGGCATTAGGCCATATCATATCCCTTCTTTGCCAAAAGTATTGTTGAACAACTCTTTGAAAAAACCTCTTTTATAAAGGCCCACGTGCCCTACTCCATTACTGCACATGTGTGCACACTGGCTGACCTAAAATAGCCCACATGGACCGACAAAAGCATGAAAAAAGGAAAGTTTCCGATGGAAAAAAATTCTATGGGTGAGTTAACTGAAACTCTTAGCCATGCATGGCCGAGGGTTTGTCCAAATACCTAGCTCCTTCTAGCCTATAAAAGAAGGGGTAGGGGTCCCATTTGGAAGGAGGAAGAATATAGCAAAGAAACTCTGCCCATTTATGTATTCCCATTGTCCCAACCCTTTAGCTTTCCTTGTGCCAAAGGAGATACAAAGAAAAGCAGTTGGAGGATAGTAGAAGAGGAGCCTAGGATCAGGTTCATGGAGCAGTGGCCAGTCTCAATTTTTTGTAAGTTGATTCATTTAAAGAAATAAAGAAAATGCTTTTCCTGTCCCAATTCATGGACTTTTCATAGTTTGATTAGTATATGTTTGGATTTCTAACCCGTTAGTATATAAGTAGGATGCATGTGTAGTCATTGTTTGTCTTGTATGCAGGTCATCTTTGGAAGGAGTATTGCGAACTAGTAATCAAGTACAACGGAGGATCGACATCAAACGCCGGGAACGAGGTAGGTTGATCTTGCCATGCATTTACTAAGAAAAGGGGATTTAAATTTAGGGATGAAGGTAGAAAGTAGTTTCTCTTCGGTCATATCTGCATGCAAAGTCTAAACCCTATTTTCTAGTTCGTAGGTATATTTCCCTCACAACGTAATTGGTGACCGTACTGGGGAGTCTCTAGGGTTCCTGGAATTTTATTTAGTTTTTGGGTAGTTTAAAAGACTAGTTTTTTCTTTTAATTTTTGTAAGGTCTGAGCTAGCAGGGAGTCTGGTTTTCCATACCATCTTTCTCTGTTATTGGCTTGACTGTGTTTTTCGATACCCACAGAGGTACACGTGGCTTGCATAAGGTCTGCACGCATGTACCCGCGCCCTACTCTTTGACAGCTCGCGTGAGAACGCTAGCTGGAGACGTAGCAGTGGCATGTAGAGTCCAGAGAATTTTTGAGGAAATTATCCTCTTCCCTGTTATGATCAGTTAGTTTCAGGGATTTTCTGGAATTTTGTCTGCATCTTATTTATTTGCAGTCTTGTTTCAGATTAGTTTGTTTGCAGTCTTATTTTTTCTTTCATTGTTTGTTTTTTCTGTTAAAAAGAGTGTCCAAGCTTGTAAGGGATCCTGGTTATCAATATCAATGGTCTCATCCTAGTTTGGTCTTTTATTTTTGATTTTTTCTCAGAGTTTAGATATACACGCGGCCTGTATAAGGTCAGCCTGTGTGTACACACCCTCTGTCTCTGTATATCTCGTGTTCACACACTTGCTATTGGAGTAACAGTAGCATGCTTGTGCAGGATAGTTTTTGTTGAGGGTAAGGCAATCATCCTTTCCCTTGATGAGAATTATACCTCTTAGGTATTTGAACCTCTGTCTTAGAAGCTAGTAGCTTAGGATTAATCTCACCCTTTGCTTGCTTTTTCTCATTTAAAAAGTTGTCATAAAAAGAAAGAATTTTTTTTAACGTTTTTAGACAAGTGTGCGAGTCATTTTTTTTAGTTACTAGCGTGTGCTTTCTTGAAGTGATTCTCTGCAATCTGCGCTCAGGCCATAATTGTTTTTCTTGGTTTTTTCTTGTCGGTATTTTCCCTTTTTTTCTTCATTAGCATTTAAATAAAAAAAAAATCTCTTTTCATTTTCTTGTTTGGTTGAAAAGCGTGTTTCTGCATTATTATCCAGGGAAAAGTCGTCTATTTCATAAGTTTTTGTAGTTCACTTAGATCATAAGTAGCTTGTAGATGAGTGAAATTCCTTTTGAGTTTGCTGTCCAAAATCTTAGAAAAGTTAATTTTTTTTTTTGAAAAGTTGTTGAAATTTTTCATTAAGAAAAAAAAAAATCTTTTTGTTTCCAGCTTTTTACTCATTTTTCTTTCATCTTTTACACATCATCAGTTTCACTTCCATACCCCTTGACATAAGACAAAGCCATAAAATTAACGCTAAAATCTAAAATTTATTAGACTTTCATGTTTGTAGGGTTAACTAACTAGTTCGGGATTAAGTTGGAGAGGAAACTCTCCAAGGCCATTCAAATCAAGCATTGGAGTATGAGTTAGAGAGTCTCCAAGTCCAGTGTCATGAAAGTTATCCGGGACCCCCCTCTAACACAGGGGATAAACACGAGGTCGCCTGCAGAAAGGTAGTGGAGATAACCCCTCCAAAGATGGACCAATCGTAGTGGAGAACACATATAGAGGGCTTGTCTTGGGATTTCGTCGTTGGCATTTTCCATGGGGCTTCACAGGTCTTGAATCTGTTCGAGGTCCTTAGTTGTCTTCCAGACCATTTTCTCTCGATACCCTTGACAGGTTTCAGGCTCGATACCCTGCTCATTGTGGTCTACCCAACTTTCCACTGTACCCACCTGGTGACTGTTTGCGTGCTGGCAACCTAGTTACCCATGTTTTTAGGGACTTCCACGTGTGACTGTGGGGGTATACTGTGGTACCTAGGACAGACATTGGGCCACGCTTTGCAGAGTATACTCGGAGGGTGATTCCATTTTTGAGTTGCACTTGCACCGGTAAGTTGCTCTAGTGTTGGTTGTTGTAATTGTTCTTCCAATTAATTTAGTGTTTGTCTATCTTATCTCCTAGGGAATTTTTTTTAGTGTGTGTTACTTTTGAATGTTTAGACTACCCTAAAGTGTCTTGGATATTCTCACACAGTGGAGGATCCCGAGCTCCATCGGTCACGAAGGCTTCTTGGCCTGCCGCCAGTTACACTGGAGCCACCCCTGCCACCATTAAGGCGAAATCTAGACCAACAAGGGTCTTTTGAAGCAATCGGGTCACAAGAAATTGTGCCCACCCACCAGACAATGTCGCACATAGAAATGGAAACAAATGCTGTTACTTCTTCTGGGAATTCTTTAATTCCCACTACGGTTGTCACCACAGGAGAATTTCCACCTCCTAACCCACCGTCACCAGTCTGAACCACCATGGTTTCGACTGCAACTACTTCGCATAGTGGTTCGATACCGTCTTTGGTGGAGGCCACACCCCCTTTCACTCCAAGTGTGACAGGCCCTCCGTTCTCATACAGGATGCCTAGTTCAGGTACAAGTCTTGTACTTTCCTATTCCACTTTACAAACTTTAGGTCTGGGTGCAGGGAGCTCTAGCGCTCCTCTGTAAGGTCACATGGGGGGAACTCCTGCTCCTTTTAACACTTTCCATTACAGAGGGGGTCACATACCTCCTTCGTCCCCTTCACTCGATGGCTCGCATCAACAATCCACCAGGCAACCTACACACAATAGTTTATTTGGAGCAGGGAGTCAAGGACCACCTTCGCATAGTATGCCGGTAGGTTCGACACCATTTTCTCTAAATGAAACGTTTGGTAACAACACCTTCTCATCATCCACTTTCTTGAATGGGGGCAATCCCATTTTTGAACAATCTATTCCTATGCAAGGTACTATTCCTGCACAGGGGGAAAATCTAGGAACTTCCTCCGCATCAGGGCCTTGGAATTCTTGGCAGGGATCCGTTCCCTCATCCTGAATGCTGATCTGGGGTAATTCTTTCCACAATCAATGGAACCCTGGAAAAACCACTATGCCTATCCCCATGGGAGTGACATGGGATAATCCTTCCCAAAGCCCTTTGAATATAATGCATGCCCAACCATCCATGTCCTATTTCAGAAATCAGCCGATGATGTCTCCACATACGCAAAATCCATATGTTGGCCAGGGCCATGGTTTCTACCAGAATCCGGGCCAGCAGCTGAAATTTTCCTGGAAACTTGGTGCCAGTCAAACTCCAGGACCCTTTTTCTAGGGTTATCACCAAAAACCCAAACTACCCTTCCTGGCGATTTTGCACTTGCCAGATTTGACAAGGTTGTTGAATGACCCCATATGTCACGATCCACGTTGGCCTGCTATGTTGACAAAGTTTCCTTTGGACATTCCAAAGTTCGAGGCCAAGCCTAATGAAGATCCAGGTGATCATGTGACTACCTTCCATCTTTGGTGCTCATCTAACTCATTGAAAGATGACTCCGTACATTTGAGATTGTTTCAACGTACTCTCATCGGGAGTGCCGCGAAATGGTACATCAAGATTGATCGCTCAAGATACTCTTCCTTTGGTGAACTGACGATGGCTTTCCTAAATCATTTCTAGTTACCTATGAGATATGACGCTGGCATAGAGCTGCTCACCAATTTCGAACATACAACAATGTACCATATCTCTGATCACATCCGAGAATGGAGACACCAGAAGAGTTTAATCAAGGTGCCATTCCCACCAACATCCCTACTTGAGTGGTTCCTTAAGTATTTGGTCCCGCAACTATCCAAATACATCACGAAATTGGGAGTATTTTCCAAAGAAGACGCCATCATGAAGGCTCAACAATTTGAGCTCATATATTCTCAGTCCGGTTTATTATACAACATCTTGCCAGATGCCCCACGTTCAATACTGGATAAAACTAAATAGAGAGTTGGACCACATGCCGATGGTATTTTTGGTTTAGCACAAACAAAGCCCGCTGAGAAATTGACGAAGCAGTGGAAACAATTATCTATACAACACACAATGGCTAGCCAAACTAATTCTTTGGCTGCTCCCCCTACCAAAACGTCGGAGGTACACACAGTACAATCGACTAACCCAAAGGCCACCCAGCAGCCTGAAGGAAAGAAAAAACAATGGACGAAAGGTAAGGGGGATAAAAAACCTACTGATAATGCTGGTGGGGACAACACAGAGAAGCAGAAGGTGAGGTATCCATGCAACTTGTGCGTGGAGGACCACCCGACCCATTTATGTCTTCGACTTGCAGAGGCCCAAAAGTTTGTGACACAGCAACAACCTGCTATGTTGACTAATCCATTTCATCATGGGCAAAATCTAACCCAAGCCTCGACAAGCATGGAAGGGGGAAGCCAAGAACCCCCTCCGCCTGTGAACAACCTCACATCTGTGAATGTATACATGGTGAGAGGTGATGCTTTTATATCAACTAGAGCACATGACTATAGTAAACCAAGCACTTCCGAGAAAGGTAAAGAAGCCGAACTCCCATCTCTTCCTCTACAGATTGAGAAGTCATTGGGAAAAACAATGACACGCATTCCTAAAGGTGCATTTCAAAAAGCTTCTCATAACCCAAACACCAGGGCTGCCCAGAACTACTCTGTGGTGGAGGATTTATCACAAACCCCTTGTGCGATGTCCGCTTTGGAGGTCCTCCAAAGCTTCCCTTCTCAGAGGAAAGCCTTGTTAACCGCTTTAGGCTCTACCGAGACTTGTAATATGGGTACAATCATGTTGGATACAACCAACTTAAAACCTCGTCTTCCGTACCATGTAGCATTTCAGATAGTAGTGGCTTATCCCATGAAAATTTTTACTCGAAATATCTTCCGCACGGTGGTTGATGAGGGTGCCTCGACATGCGTTATGTCATTGGCATGTTGGAAGGCTGTTGGCAAACCCATTTTTTCTCTATCACCTACTCTCCTCACCGCTTTTGACAGTCATTCATTCCAATCACATGGCATCGTTCCTTCTTTTTCCATGCAGTTAGGAGGGAAGACCATGTGTGTCAAAGTAGAGGTAGTTGATGCTCCCCTAGACTATAACCTCTTGTTAGGAAGGAGTTGGACTTATGCTATGCAAGCAGTGGTTGCTACAGTTTTTAGGGTCTTTTTTTTCCCACACGAGGGCTGGATAGTGACCATCAATCAATTGTCTTTCTCCAGACCTGACCCTGCATTGGGGGCATCCACAGTCCTGATGATTGACAGTCCTCAACCAGGTGTTGTTAACGTAGGGGTTGGTTTGCACCCATCTTTGATGTTTGATGGGTACCTTCGATTACCCGCCCCCTCAAGGCGATATCAAATTTATATCCAATCACCATAAGGTTGAGATTTTTCAGGTTTCGTCGTTCTGCACGACTTACTTCAAGGATCCATGGATACTTCCCTCCCCATCAGCCACGATGGATGAGGCAACGCACCCGTGTATGTCCATGCCCTTGTCTACTGCTGAAGTAGCGTACTCTTTAGTCCAGCAAGCTTCAGGTAACCCTGATCCGACTCCTGCACAAGAGTTAGATCCACTTCTAGAGCCTATTTGGGCTCAGGGTTCTCTCGCTAACATTGATTCGTTAGACTTAGTATTTCCTTTAGATGAAGTAGTAATTGAAGCAATCACTAGTCCAGACAAACCTTGGGAAGATCTTCATCACCGATCATATTTTATCCCAGTGTTAAGCCAAATCGAAGCAGGAGAATTCACTGTGACCATGACGGGAGATCAGTCGTGTCCTATTAATCTCTTAGCTACACATGAAATTTATGCTAAGGGAAATATGGAAACTATCGCTGAAACTATACCAATTAATATCTCCCTAAACCCTCACGTCGTGGAGAATGTTTTCGTCGGAGCTGATTGCTCCCCCGAAGAGATTCAAATCTACACAGATCTTTTCAAAGAATTCTGCGACGATTCGTGTATGTACCGACTTTCGTGATTTGAACAAGGCATGTCCCAAAGATAATTTTCCAACACCATTCATCGACCAGATAATTGATGAATGTGTTGGTTGCGAGGCCTTTTCTTTCATGGATGGTTTTTTGGGATATGATCAAATCCAAATCAAACCTGAAGACCAACATAAAACGACGTTCATTTGTCCTTGGGGTACATTTTCATATTGTAAAATGCCTTTTGGTCTTAAAAACGCTAGAGCCACCTTTCAGCGGGCCATGTCTTTTGCTTTTCATGACGTCAAGAATATAGTTGAGGCTTACTTAGATGATTTAGCATCTCGATCTCGCAAGAGAACAGATCATCCCACACACCTCTGACTTATCTTCGAACGTTGTCGCTACTTTCAGATTTGCCTGAATCCAAACAAGCGCATCTTCTGCATAATTCTAGGATGATTGTTAGGTTTCATAGTATCAAAAACAAGGATCATGGTCGATCCTCTCAAGGTGGAGGAAATAATCCAGTTGCCCCCCCCACGCACAATCCTTCAACTTCAGAGTCTACAAGGCAAGGCGAACTTTTTACGATGCTTCATCGCCAACTATGCCGAGATCACCAAGGGATTTATGCACTTACTGAAGAAAGACGTTACTTTTTATTGGGACGATTCCACTCAAGGCTCTTTCGACGCATTAAAACATGCCCTCACAACTTCCCCTCTGCTACGACCACCTAACTATAACAAAGATTTCTTATTATATCTGGCTGCCACAGAGTCAACCATTGGCATGGTTTTAGTTCAGGAAGATGATTTTTTCTCAGAATACGTGATCTATTACTTGAGCTGAGGCCTCATAGGACTAGAACTCAATTATTCTCATATCAAAAAACTTGCATTGGCATCAGTTCATGCTGTTCAATAGTTCCATCATTACGTTATGTTTCACAAGACCACCGTCATTGCTATCGTGAATCCATTTCAGTACATGTTGACACGATGGGTAATAGGCAGAAAAATCAGTAGATGGATGGTCATCCTCCAGGAGTTTGACTTAGACTTCATTTCAGAAAAGTCCAAAAAGTCACTGGTCTTCACAAAGCTCATTTCAGAACTTCCGGTTGAGTCAGGTGACGTTGTTCCTGAAGAATCGCCTATCCGGGAAGATATGTTTTTGATCACATCTTTGGACCCCTGGTACAGAGATATACTTATCTATATCTAGACTTTGAAGTGCCCCACTTTTGCTTCTCGTGATGAAAATTGACGTATACGCCATCAAGCTAAGAATTATCTCATACTTGATGATACATTATATCGGAGAGGTGTAGACTGCATCCTGCACCGATGTATCACTCATGAGGAAGTAGTTATTGTGCTTAATGACTACCATACTAGAGCTTGTGGTGGTCATTTTTCTGGGTTGGAAAAAACCCAAAAGATTCTACGAGTAGGTTACTTTTGGCCGACACTTATCAAAGATTGTATAGAATTGGTTAAGAAGTGCCATCCGTGCCAAATCTTCTCTCAGAAGATGAGGGCACATCCCGCTCCCATGTTTCCTGTCATCACAGTTGGTCCCTTCACCAAGTGGGGGATTGATTACACCACATGAAACCCTCCTTTAGCAAGGGGGCATCTCTATATCATCGTAGCTGTCGACTACTTCACAAAGTGGGTTTAAGTTGTGCCAATGTTTAAAGATGATGGAGAGAATGCAGCTCTCCTTTTATTCAACCAGATCATAGAAAGGTTCGGCGTCCCAAGGGATATTGTCACTGACCATGGCAGTCACTTTCAAAACCAAATGATGACCGAATTAACATCAAATATTGGGTTATGACAAGAGCATTCATCACCCTACTACCCCCAAGCCAATGTGCAGGTGGAAGCTATAAAAAAAACTCTTAAGACCATTCTACAATGAACTATCAACTTGGCCAAGTCAAATTGGAATTTGATGTTATACTCGGCATTATGGGCTTACTGAACATCTATTAAGACTACAACCGGTTTCTCACCTTTTCAAATTGTTTATGGGCTGGAGGCAGTCTTGCCCATCGAATGTCAAATCCCGTCTCTAAAATTGGCAGTGCAATTATTGCTAGACACTTCTCCACTTGAAGAACGGTTAGTATACCTTGAACAACTCAATGAGCAACATTGTGATGTGTCCCTCACCAACGAGGCTCACAAACATAAGGTCAAGTGTCAATATGATAGGTCCATTCATCCTCATATTTTCTCTGAAGGTGACCTTGTCCTGGTCTATGACCAAGATAAGGACCCCTTGGGGGCATGAAAATTCAAACCCATGTGGTTCAGACCTTTCATCATAAAAGAGGTATTAAAAAAGGGCGCTTATCATCTGGTTGATTTTGAAGGGAATGCTTTGGCAGAGCCTAGAAATGGGCTCTACCTCAAGAAGTATTACTCATTGGCAGGTCACTGTGGGTAACCTTTTGTAACATATGTATAGTCTTTGTACTATTACTTTTTAGTTTATTTTAAGTGTTATGGACGTGTCATTGATGTTATCTTTCGTCAAATATGGCATATGTCAAGTGATTCCGAGGTGTTCGTTGGGTATGTAGATGGTGCTAGTCGACACACTCGGAGGCTTGCCTCCGCAGCTTGGGTAATCTTTACACCTCAGGGCCAGTTGTTATCTTCTGGAGGTATATGCTTAGGTGACACCACAAATAATGTCGTCGAGTATAGTGTAGTTATTGAGTTGCTTCATGACGCTTTGTCATTGGGTATCTCTCATTTCTGGGTCTATCTCGATGTTCAACTGGTTGTGTCTAAGTTAAACATAGTATACTGGGTTCATGATCCAACTTTACACTAAAAATTCCTTAGGGTACGTCTCTTGGAACGAAAATTTGATTATATTACATATTTTCATGTTCCTAGGAGATTAAACCAAATTACAGATACTTTAGCTAATCAAATTTTAGATTGGCATCTTGCACACATATGAAAAAACATTCACATAAACATGTAAAATACATTTCTGCACACATAATCCATAAGACACAAAAAGACCAAAAAACCATATATAATATCATAAAGTAACCAGAGTACACAGATGGACGCAAGCGCCTAAAAAATAGGACTAATAACGAGTCGCAGGGTTTATGCCCTAAAAAAATATCTATACAAGTAGTGCTCATGGCACGTAAAATGTCTAAATAGGTTTAGGGCTTGTGGGCCCTATTATACTGGTCCACAACATGGGCTAAATGCCTAGAAAATCGGACCCATGTTTGAGGTGCCCCCACTACATGAGGCTGCATGGATGGCGGCAGGTCCTCAATTTCTGCCATTGGGACTGTGCGAGTGAGTGCAGTAAAGTTCCGCTCAACTTGTTTAAGTACCCTCTCAGCCTCCACAGCTGGGAGGTCTCCTACTACTGCTGGTCCCCCAACAACGGTGGTTTTGGCCCCTGACCGAGGATGACACTTGTTCCTTGCATAATCGACAGGCCGCACTAGTCCCACATCTGCATGCAACAAACATATATCCGTCAAATACTCTGGCATACAACAAAAAAATGATGATATATAACAAAAATGACATAAAAATTACATATAAAACAAAAAAAACTACAAAGTTGGAGACTTACCCATCTCCCCTCACTCCTCACCAGGAGGCACGAGTATCTCAGGATCTCTCGAAAAGTCTATCCCTGCATATGGGTAATCCTCGATCACAGGGATCTGTCATGATATCCATGCAAAAAATTCATCACTGAAGGACTCATTGGTCCTTCCACCACCCTGTCACAACAGTAATACTACCCATCTACACAATGCAGGAAACAAAGCCTAATGTCCTCGTACCACTACCCGAGGACTGAAACTTGGAACTCTCTAAAAAAAGAATGCACACAAAATAGTCCCGAATCCGAAGTTCCTCTGTGTCCGCTGATGGAAATCTATTAATTGCCTCTTCATGCACTCTAGAAGTGTAGTACTCCAGTTGAAAATTTGTGCATTCAAGCACTGGATAGCACAGTTCATATGTACACGGGACACCTGATGCAAGGTCGCTGAACCGATAATCCACCCAATGAGCAATAATATCGCTTGCAGCGATAGGTTAGTGATCTTGCTTATAGGCACCTAGGATTTGAAACAGTTTGTCCCAGCCTCACAGTATAGGGCTATTAGATCCGCTATGTTATGCGGCCCCGACGAAAATGTTTTGAAGTTGATTGGTTCCCCTCTCCTTGAGAGGTTAGTCAAAAAGTAGATATCCTTGCTGGTGGGCACCAATGATTGCCCCTCTAGCATGAAAGCCTTTGCATTAGGATGCCAATAGTCAACCAAGGCATTCATCAGCCTCGGTTGCGCCTGTATAAAAGGACATAGGAAGAAATTTAAAAAACCACATTACATTAACGCGACCACAACATTCAGATCTTCTGCAACCAACTCACCAACTTCTTCATGCTCCCTTTCCCTCCAGTGGACATACATCCTGCCAAAACAACAAGGTTTAGGAGGATGGGTGAGTGTTTTTTGATCTTTTTTGTCTCTAAAGGGAGGTCCACACGTGATATCTAGGTGACAGTCGCATGTAACTGTGGGTAGGTTTTACCCTTCCCGAGTGTACATGCGACCTGTCTATAGACAGCCCATGTGGACCTAGGGCCTATCTTTTAAAGGTTGAAACCCACCCAAAAAATTAAATGCAAATCAAAAATAAAGAATTGAATAGCTAGATGGGGGAGTTTGTACTTAATTGGTTCAGACGGAAGTTCGTTTCATCCACTGTAGCTCCCGGAATCACTGTTTTTATCAAAGGGGGTCTTTTGGCTCCAGAGTCAATTTCCAAATCAACAATGATGATAATGAGCTACCAGTTTCTATTTATAGATTTTTTGGCCTTTTTTTGTCACTTTTTTGGCCTCCCTTATCATTCTCTTTATACCAAAAACCATTTAGAGTGATTCAGGAGTTGCATCGGGGGGATTTGATTGGGTATTGGGACAGTTTTTGGGAGTTTTGAGTAATTTTTGATGGTCCATTGAATTTTTTTTCGAGAATCGACTTGAGCATATAGGTTAGGTTACTACCCCGACTTTTGTATCTCATTGTATTTTTCCTCTGCCATAGGATTGATCCCATCAGGTTGTGGCATAGAACCATCATATCTTCTTTAGAAGTGTCACAACTTGGTGGTAGAGATTACTGGAACATGGATGCCTTAGGTAGATCCTGGTTGCATTATGGTGTCCATGCTGTCTCTAAAAACACTGTAGGCTCTGGAGTTCTTTTAGTTTTTCCTGAATATGAGTTTGAGCTTCATTTACATGATTCTTCTATGCTCTTGACCTCACCCTCAAGACTCCCACAAACAACGAGTCTCCTTTTAAGCCCTTTTTAGACCCTCTAAACATGAAAATATTGCCGAGTGATGTTGTGGCCTATCATGCTCGTTAAACTGAAATTTGAAGTCACGTCTGTCTGGCGGTAGTTTACCTCTTTTTCGGTCCAGATGGTCAACTGTACGAACAAAGGTATACTCTATAGAACTTTCGTTCTTTAGAAGAGTAATCTCAGGTATAATTTTACCCCTTTTTCGGGCATGAGGGACTAAACTTACGAAAAAGGAACCCCCACAGAGTCCATAGTTAAGCTCTTTTCAGACTCCCTAAAATTGAAAAGATCGCCGAGTGACCTTAGTCTTTCACACTTGTTAAATTGGTCTAGAAGAATACTCCTGACGGAGTCCATAGTTAAGATTTTTTTAGACTCCTTAAAAATGAAAAAATGGCCGAGTGATCTTGTCTTTATCACACTCGTTAAAATGGTTTTGAATAGATGTCTTGTCAGTGCTAGTTTACCTCTTTTTTGAACAGACTAGAATACCTTCGAACAAGGTACCCCAATAGAGTCTCCTTTTATGTTTTTTCAAACTCTCTAAACATGAAAAACCACCGATCTTACCTTCTCTGGGATCGTTAAACTTACATCAAAATATGTTACCATTGTGTGTTTTGTTAACCGCGTTTACATACCCTATACATCAGCCTTACAACAATTTGCTTCTGCGTTTTAACACCCTTGGCCCCTGGAGGATTTTTCCCGAGTATAATTCTTTTGAACATCAGTCTTGTCCTTGTGCCTTGAACTTGTATGTTTGCAATGCTCGTTCCTCCTTTGTAATGTAACATTCCTTTATTCTTTTTCCAAAATTATTGAAAAAGAAAAAAAAAATCAAATATACCCCAAAAAGAGGAAGGGAAAAGTATTTTCTTTATTGGCAGCATAATGAGTCGCCCTTGGATAAAGAACATCGGTCCGTTTTTTCATCAAAACCTGGGATTTAATATGAACTTAGGAAGTTGTTCTCGCTACATAGAGCTGTGTCCTCCCCCATTTGGTTACTCTTCAAGACATATGGAGAGTTTGCGATTGCCTCCTACCTCGTAAACTTATGTCAATGCCATGCTGCCTGAGTCTCATCATTTGTCGTTCTATTGTCCAAGGGAAGTTTGTCACCAAGTCTGAGTTGGCCCCTCTGCATTTTTTCTCTTTCCCTCATGCCCAACTATCCTTAATGTCCAATCAAGTCCTTGTTCAAAATCAATGAAGCCTTCAGTCTGATCATCAAGTCCATGACCGACGAGCCGTCGAAGACCTCTGGGTAGTGCAGTCGTACACTCATATTACACTCCTACTCGAGTTTTGAATATTTTTAAGTTGTTGCTCGATCTCTGAAGACCTCATCTCCAACCATTAGGCTGAATCAAATTCTAGAAGATGGATACTCTATATGTATATCTTTTTGATTTCCATATGTAGCTCCGCTGTGTATTGTTCGCGACTACTCTTTATATAGTTATATGACATGGATCTACAGTGTATTTGATTGGTAGCCATGGTTCTCTCTTATCCCAAGCATGGGTATGCCCGCCTCGATGAGACATTTGTTATTTTGCAGATGGCACCTCCCAGTTCCTGATCCTTGGGCTCAATTGTTCAGCACATAAGTAAATATTGGTAATGTATTTCGGCCATCAGATGCTCTTCTAACCTCACACATTAGGGGGCATCTGTTATAACCCTAAATTTCACCACACATTCTTACTTGGCATCAGGCCATCTCATATCCCTTCTTTTCCAAAAGTACTACTGAACAACTCTTTGAAAAAACCTCTTTTATAAAGGCCCACGTGCCCTACTCCATTACTGCATGCGTGTACACGCTGGCTGATCTAAAACAACCCGCGTGGACTGACAAAAGCACACAAAAAGGAAAGTTTCCGATGGAACAAAAAGATATTGGTGAGTTAACTGAAACTCTTAGCCATGCATGGCCGAGGGTTCGTCCAAATACCTAGCTCCTTCTAGCCTATAAACGAAGGGGTAGGGGTCCTATTTGGAAGGAGGAAGAATATAGCAAAGAAACTCTGCCCATTTACATATTCTCATTGTCCCAACCCTTTAGATTTCCTTGTGCCAAAGGAGATACAAAAAAAAGAATTTGGAGGATAGTAGAAGAGGAGCCTAGGATCAGGTTCACAGAGCAGTGGCCAGTCTCAATTTTTTGTAAGTTGATTCATTTAAAGAAATAAAGCAAATTCTTTTCCTGTCCCAATTCATGGACTTTTCATAGTTTGATTAGTATCTGTTTGGATTTATAACCCGTTAGTATATAAGTAGGATGCATGTGTAGTCGTTGCTTGTCTTGTATGCAGGTCAAATTTGGAAGGAGTATTGTGAACAAGTAATCAAGTACAACGAAGGATTGACATCAAACACCAGGAACGAGGTAGGTTGATCTTGCCATGCATTTACTAAGAAAAGGGGATTTAAATCTAGGGATGAAGGTAGAAAGTAGTTTCTCTTCGGTCATATCTGCATGCAAAGTCTAAACCCTATTTGCTAGTCCGTAGGGAGATTTCCCTCACAACACCACTAGATCCGTATGAAAGAGACAAACATTCCTAAGAATGCCTTTACAACTCATGAGGGCCACTATGAGTTTTTGTTCATGCCCTTTGGCTTATGTAATGCTCCCTCCACTTTACAAAGCCTCATGAATAATGTCCTCTGTCCTTTTATCCATCATTTTGTCTTAGTTTTCTTTGATGATATCCTCATCTATAGCAAAACCTGGACAAACCATCTTGCTCATGTGGATTGAGTTCTCCATCTGCTCTCTTAGCACCAACTTTTCCTGAAACAATCTAAATGTGCTTTTGGTGCCTTAGAAGTTGAGTAATTGGGTCATCTTGTTGGCAAGGCTAGCGTCAGGGTGGATCCTAAAAATATTGAATCTAGGCAAGAGTGGCCTCACCCAAATACTCTCAAAATCTTGCGTGGATTTCTGGGCTTAACAGGTTATTATCGCAAGTTTGTTAAGAATTATGGAAAGATTGCGGCACCTCTCATTGCACTCCTTAAAAATAATTCTTTCACTTGGACTCCAACAATTGCTCAGGATTTTCAAACCTTGAAGATGGCCATGTGCACCACTCCAGTCCTGGCCCTTCCTGATTTCACAAAGACCTTTGTCTTGGAATGTGAAGCTTCAGGGAAAGGAATTGGCACTATCCTTATTCAAGAGGGTTGACCTTTGGCCTTTACCAACAAACAAATGTCTGAGGGAAATTTGGGAAAATAAATCTATTAAAAGGAAATGTTGGCTATTCTGCATGCTGTTTATCTCTGGAACCCTTATCTATTGGGGAAATGCTTCCAAATTAAGACAGATCATCAAAGCCTCAAGTATTTTTTGGAACAACACATTTCCTCCCCAGAGAAACAGAAATGGGTGACTAAGCTCTTTGGATATGATTATGAGATCATTTACAAGAAATGGAAAGACAATGTCATTGCAGATGCACTTTCTTGAAAATATGAAGATGAAGGGTCCCTTTTTTCTCTCTCCTTCATTGTACCAGATTGGTTCCAAGCTGTTCGCCAGGAATTGCTTCACGATTCCAAAATTTTGCATCTGGTACAACAATTGCAGTCCAATTCTCTAGTTTCCCTAGGGTACTCTTGGCTCCATAATGAGATTCAATACAAAGGCCATTTGTATTTAAGTAAACAATCAAAACTTAAATCCACGGTACTTTCTGAGATTCATGCTACACCCACAATTGGGCACTTCAAGTTTATGAAAACCTATGATAGGGTCAAACATTCTTGTTTCTGGGATGGTATGAAACAAGACGTTCATAATTTTGTGTCTGAATGTGATGTGTGTCAACGCAACAAGGGTGAAACCGTCAAATCTCCTGGTACACTACAACCACTTCCGATTCCATCTATTATTTGGCAAGATATGTCTATGGATTTTATTGTAGGCTTACCTAAATCGGGCAATAAATCAATCATCATGGTGATAGTTGATCGTCTTTCCAAGTATCCTCATTTTTGTGCTCTTCAACACCCATTTACAACATCCACTGTGGCTCAAATTTTCATGGATCAGGGCTTCAAGCTTCATGGCATGACACATTCTATTGTTTCTGATTGCGACCCAACTTTCACCAACAATTTTTGGAAATAACTGTTCAAGATACAAGTCACCCAATTGTATCTCAACACAAATTATCATCCCCATATTGATGGTCAAACTGAAGTTGTCAACAAGTGTTTGGAAACATATTTGAGGTGTTTTTCCTCAGAAAGGAAAAATCAGTGGGCTCAATGGTTACCACTAGCTGAATAGTGGTACAACAATTCATACCATACAACTACCCGCATGACTCCTTTTGAAGTGGTATATGTGCAAAATCCACCTTCAGTTCTCTCATATTTTCTAGGTGTCTCGAAGGTCTAGGCGGTTGACCAAATGCTTACAGTTTGAGAGGCTATTCTCCGTACCCTCAAAGAGAATTTGGTCATGTCCCATAATCACATGAAGAAACAAATAGATCAAGTTCTCTTTGAATGTTCATTTGCAGAAGGGGATAAGGTGTTTCTTCGACTACAACCTTACAAGAAAAATTCCCTCAAGGCTGACCATTGTTAGAAATTGGTGCCCAAATTTTATGGTGCTTATACCGTTCTCAAGTGTGTGGGACAGGTGGCCTATCAGTTAGCTTTTCCCAGTCATTCTAAGATCCATCCTATTTTTCATGTTTCTTGCTTAAAGAAGGTGATTAGAACTAAGTTCCAAACTCAAACCAACCTTCCTGAGTTGGACGAAGAAGGCTCCATTTGGCTACAACCACAAGCAGTTTTGGACCAACATGAGTGTCGTCTACGTTAACGAACCATCAAGGAAGTGTTAGTCCAGTGGAAAGATACAACTCCAGTAGATGCCACTTGGGAACCAACTACCATTCTGCAACAATTTCCACATCTCAAGCTTTGAAGACAAGGATGTTTTTAAGGGGGAGGACATGTTAGGGACCTAACCCCTCACGTAGGTAGAATAATATATTCCGATGTAGTAAAGGTCAATATTAATAAGGCCTAGCAATAAGGAAGAATAAGTCCAATGTAAGAATACCTAATAGAAGCTTCCGCGTCTAGAAGGATCTTCCTCTAGATGGTTCTTTTGATAGACATATTTAGTATAAATAGGAGTTGAGGGTATGAGAACTTTTTTCCTAGATATTATTGTAATAGAGCTCTACTTTGCTGGAGGTTTCCCCCTCTAAGAGCATGTTAGCACTCTGTAATTCCTAGAGGCTTTTAAGGGTAGAAGAAATTAATAGATGTAACTTACCAAAACCACTAAGATCTTCATTCTGGTGGAACATAATGTTTGAGAATCCTTCCATTTATAGGACCTCTTGGTAGATTTTCTCCATCACTATCCTTGAGTAAGAATGCATTATTTCCTCTATATGCCTGGATGATGTAAGGGCCTTTCAAAAAACTGTTGAACTTTCCATGCTTTCCTTTGTCCTCATTTCTTGAATCCCATTTTAGTACCATATCACCCAATTCAAAATCATCCTCCTTGGTTCTTCTGTCATAATCTTCTTGATGCTCTCTTGAATTACCTGGGTCTGGTTATACACCTCTCTGGAATGTCAAAGTTGGATCATATGATTGATCCTCCTTTAAATGTCGTTAGGCTATGATTGTACTTCTTTCAACAACTTAATAAAAGGAACACCCAAAGAGGTAGGGAAAACAACATCAATTCCATATACCAGCTCATATGGGGACATACCAATTGATCTTTTTGTAGTCAACCTGTCAACCCAAAGTGCATGAAACAACTTCTTGTGCCAAGATTTCTTATTTTCCTGCAACATCTTCTTTATAACATTTACCAAAATTTTATTGGAGGACTCAGCTAACCCATTTCCCTGAGGGTAATAGGATATGGAGTGTCCCAAAGTAATCTGGTACTTGCTACAAAATTCTATTATATTTTTTGATCTGAAAGCTACTGCATTATCAGTTATAATCTTCCTAGGGCATCAAAAACGAGGGAGAATGTTATTTTCTAAGAATTTGATAATCACAACATATGTGGCTTGCCTAGAGGGTACAACTTCAATCCACTTTGTGAAGTAGTCTATAGCTGTGAGGATCCACTTATGCTGTCCTAATGAGGGTGGGTGAATCTCGCCAATAAAATCTAAACCCCACTGCTGGAATGGAGCTTCCAAAGAAATATGTTTCAAGGGTAAAGGAAAAAATTTCCTTTTGCCTTCAAAGACTTGACACTTGTGACAGGAGGTTACCTTTTTATGAACATCCACAAACAAGGGGGGCTAGTAAAAACCGACTCTAAGGATCTTGTTAGCAGTAGCCTTCCAATTTAATTGCCCACCACAATCTCCTTCATGGAAATCCTGCAATGATTTTATAGATTCATCTTTCAATAAACAATTAATTAAAATTCCTCCAACATCTTTCCAGTAAATATCTCCATTCAGAATTCAATATTTCAAAGCTTTAAGTTTTAAGAATCTAGATTTAGTCTTTGTCAGACTAGGAGGAGCTTGTAAATTATGCAAGACAAAGATAAGGTCTGTGTACCGTGGAGAATTTGAGAATACCTCTTTGACATGTGGAGTCGCCTACTCTCCCTGTTCATCAACTGCAACTAAAAAGTTTATATCTAAAGCATGAAAATTTGATTCATCCATCAGTTTGGCCAAACCTTGACCCTTGATCAGTTTAGTTGGTTTGATTTCTATATCATATTCCAAAATCACAACAATCCATTTCCCTCTCCTAGCATCTGGTTTATCCTGAGTCAAAATATCTTTCACCACTGCATTTGGAACATAAGAAATGGTATGTGAATGGAGAGTGTAGACTCTAAAATATTTAATTACTTTTACCAAGGAAAAAACATGTTTCTCCATTATGTTCTAGTTCAGTGCATCATCTCTCAATGACTTGCTGAAAAATGCTATAGGTTGTTCATGGCCTTCATTGTTTTTTTGTAAAAGGACCGTTGCAATGGTGTGTTCAGAGGCAAAAGAGAATAAATAGAAATCTTTAGTGTAATCTGGACTGATTAATACATGAGCTTGTGCAAGTGCATGTTTTACTTTCTTAAAGGACTGTTTGGATTCTGTGTTCCACTTTATTTTTGTATCTTTTTTACGCATATTTGTAATGTTCTTGAGGAGTTTTGCCAAATTGGGTATGAATCTTCTCAGAAAATTTATTTTTCCTATGAAGGATTGAAATTCCTTAATGTTTCTAGGATGGTCTAACTTCTGTATGGCCACAATTCTACTGGGGTCTATCTTGATTCCATATTTAGAAATAATATTCCCTAGCAGTTTGCCTTCTTCTAAACCAAAAAGAGTTTTCTTGGGATTTAATGAGATCCCAAAATTTCTGCACTTTTCAAACACTCGTCTGAGGTGTTGTAAATGTTCCTCATCTGATTTTGAGTAGACAATAACATCATCCAAGTATATGACTATAAATATACCAAGCTCATTCACAAAGGCAATGTCCATTTCTCTCTTTAATGTGGCACCAACGTTCATTAAACCGAAGGGCATTTTCACATACATGAAAGTTCCCCAGGGTGTAGTGAAAGCTGTTTTCTCCTGGTCATCAGGGTGGACGAGGACTTGGCTATAGCCTGAAAAACCATCTATCAAAGAGATCCTACTGGCTCCAACTACCTTTTGTAAGATGTGATAAATTTTAGGCAGAGGATAGTTTTCTTTAAGGGAAACCTTGTTGAGGTTTATGAAATCAATGCAGAGCTTGATTTGTCTAGTCTTCTTTCTGGTAGGAACCAGATTGGAAACCCATTTTGAAAATCTAAAGGGGACTATTATTTTGGCATCATACATTTTCTTTATCTCTTTTTCTATCAGGGGCATTAACTTTGGGTTGATTCTCCTAAGTTT
>JZKD02S1804672.1:132686-143056 GCA_000966675.3 Picea glauca | reverse complement strand
AAAGTGTATATCTTCCTGAATTTCATCTAGACTAGGAAGAAAATATTATCGATGATGGTTGTCATCCCAAGGTACCTCGTCGATACTAAGCATTTCCATAATGGATTCGTGTGATGGAATTTTTTTTGAAATGTAGTCGAAAGCATAGGAAAAGGAATTCAACCAAGATGGAAATGAATAAGTGTTGGATGCCAATAGATGTTGGTCATCCAAGGAGGGAGAGGCAGATTGGATAGCATCATATGAACCCTCAACTGGACTAAGTGCCATAGCATCACCTAGTGTATCGAATTCTAACAGACTAGGCATATCCCAAGGATCAGATGATTCTAAATACTGATAGGCCATAGTTGAAATCATATTGATTGTGGAAATATGTTGTGTGGTGGGAGGAAGTGGTGCATGGAAAGTACCCATAAGGGAAGAATATTTTAAAATACCTACACCAACACTTTCATAAGTGATCTTACTATCTCCCAAGAAAGGAATATTGTTGGTGGCGGGAGTGCAAGCATTGAGTGTATAGTAATCTAACAGGTTGATGATGACAACTTTATCTTGATGAGGGAATTGTACACATCAAAACACCTATGAAGCGACGATAATCATGGCATAAAACCAAATTCTTCCTAATATCAAGTTGTAATCAAGGGGAGCATCGACTACCTCTACATCGACAGAGACAGTCTTACCCTCCAACTGAATGGCTAAGGACTGCAAGAGTCCATGAGGACAAAAACCTTGCCCATCGAATTCTCATAACATTGTAGGGGATTGGTTAAGAGAAAGTGATTTTAATCCTTTCCAACAAGCTAACGACATGACACAAGTGGAATATCCCTCATCTAATATGGAGCGGTGAATGTGTTGGTTATGAACAATGACATCAATTTGAAAAGTAAGTTGGTGAGAAAGGCATGACTTAAAGTTGTCTAGGTTAAATGTCATATTATTTGACGACTTAGGATCAATGGCGCTGATGGTAGCCAAGAGCATTCTACGTTGACTTGGGAAATGCTGTAGAACTTCAAGAGAAGACATAACACTCGGTGCTTGAGCCAAATATTCAACAATGTTGTAGTTTTGGGCGACACATGAGCTAGGATTAAAAGTGGACTTGCAAATAGTGCTCTTGGGAGGGTGTAAAATAGAGTCAAAAGTAGTTTTCTATATCTAAAGTGACCCATATGGAGGACTAATAGATGGAGGACTAACGAAAGAAGGAGATGGATCCAATGGGGTACCATTAGTGACCTTTTCTTTATCAGGTTTAGCCAATGTGTCATACGTGGTGGTGAGACTGGTTAAATCAATCCCATTGAATATATAAATATTATCACTCATTGAGGCTTCATCAGTAGTAGGATGGATGGAGCTGCCCCCTGTGGGAGGGGCAAGTGCTTGAACAACCATGGATTTCTGCTGAGGAAAAGTATGTGTTAACACGGTAGGTTGGGAATTCCCTTTGAAAAGTTTTGCAACTTCGTTGCGATGTGGATAGTATTGGGTGCAATGATCTTCACCACAAATAAGACATGGGAATTTTGGTTTTTGCTGTGGTTTCTTTTCGGAAATAGGTGGTGGAGTTTGTGTTTTGGTATGTTCATTATTATTATTATTATTTTTGGGTTTGTTTTTTGTTTTCTTCTTACCCTCAGATTGATGTGAAGAAGCAGATTGAACTACATTCACCTTAGAAATTTGATTTGGTAGGGAGGTAGAGGAGAGTGAAGTCAAACTGGTAACAGGTGCAGAAACATGGCGATTAGCTGTTCCAGTCGACTGTGATGAAGATTAGGTTTTGAAGGTACCAATAATTCCATCCACATGTGCTGTGGAAGAAGGTTTGGATGGATTGATAGGAGTATGGGTAGCATTTGGAATCAACTCATACAAAGCACCCAATTGGGAGTAAACAAAATCTAAGTACCGTGCTTGAGCAATGGATTCTTCTTTAGTGACTACACCATCCATGGTGACGTCATGAGCAATCATGGGTAAAATAGATTTAGTAAACCACTCTGCCAATAGCTAGTTAGGAATGGTCGCTTTAATCAACCTTCACCATCATCTCCACCCATGAATGTGATCAGAGATATGCATGGAGTTCATTTGATGAAGGGAGGTTAAAAGTTCAGTACCTGTCTCGTAACAAATGGGTCATTGAAAATGCGTGAAAAAATCCATAGCTAGGGAGTTGAAATCTTGAAAGGAACCACATTGAAGTTCAATGTACCATTTGGCTGCAGAGCCCATGAGTGTGCATTGGAAGAGACGTAAACATATGGAATCATCCATCAATGAGTTTGATGAACACCATAAATGGAATTTCATCACATGGTTGTTTGGGTCTTCTCCAGGTTTACCGTCAAATTTGGGGATGTCAGAAGGTAATTTAGCAGGAATTACTGGCCAAAAAGGAAAATGCAAAATGGGATCATTTGTCAACTGAGACAAGTTTGGTAGATCCAGTGTGGCAAGAAAGGGTAATTGTCTGTTAACCTGAGGGTGATATTGGTGTGGAATATGGACACCAGTGGGGCCATAAACTAGTTGAGGTGGATAGTTGTATCCAGTAGGTCCTCCCATATTTTTTTGTTGTTGATTAGTATAGGCAGGATTTGATGGTTGTTGAGGAATGTTCATGAGTGGGGTGAAACCAGGTTGATTTTGAGGAGTATAAGTTGGTTGATTTTGTTGTGGGAGATAAATAGTTTTCCCTTTAGGAGGGTAAATAGTTTGTCCCTGAGGTGGGTAAACATTAGCCCCTTGGGGAGGATAAACATTAGGCCCTTGGGGAAGATAATGTTGTTTTCCTTGAGGACCCCAAGTGGGATTTGGGACACCCAGACAAGGTTGTCCAAAATACAGTCCAGAAGGAACAGGATTTGATACTCCTCCTTGTGGGTTTTGGTATGATTTCCCACCATGGTAGGGTTGATTAAACATACATCCTTGAGGTACTCACCAATATTGTGAAGGGTTTTCAGAAAAAGAAGGTTGCCCCCCTACCATAGGTTGATTTACAACTGTGGTTTGACCAGTAAAAGAGGGTTTTCCTTCGGAAGGAACATGCAAAGGTGGATTTCCCCCAGGAGGGGTAGGCCCTCTAAAGGATGGTTTTCCTTCAGGAGGGATAGTTCCACTAGAGGGTGGTTGCCCCCCAGTTGGGATATTTCCCACAGTTGATTGTGTATGTCTGAAAAGGGTCTACATTCTCTGCTGTAAAGGCATTTGATGGGTGTTCTATATGCACTAAATCCCTCAATTAAATTGTCAACCTGGGGTAAGTAAACTTAGAGTTGTAGAACTATATGTGCCAAGGAAGAAAAACTATAGGAAGTATGATCTAAATAAGGAGATGGTCTATCTAAAGGTTAATCTACTTAAGCAAAGACTATCAATGAGCAAACCCTATTAAAGAACTTGGACTATTTATCCTAAGCAACTTTTAAACAATGGATTGATGGACTATTCCTAAAGAAGAAAATCAAAACCCTACTTTGAACAAGTTAACCTATTTAATCTAATGAGCAACAAAAAGTAATCTATTCAATCTATTCAACTTAATGAGAAACAACAACAACAAGTTAATCTATTCAATCTAATGAGCATCAACAAGTAAGCAAGTAAGCAATTAAATAACTAACCTAGTAAGAATTATTCAACAAGTAAACCTATCAAAACTATTCAGCAAGTAAACTAATCAAAACTATTCAGAAAGTAAACTCTATTCTTAAGATAAAACTCATAATCATTTCTAATCTACAAAGGGAAATCTTAACCTATTTCAATCAAAAGCAACATGACAATATTTAGATATTAATCAAAACTATTCTTAATCTATGATAATAAGAAACGTCAAAGATGATGATTATGTCTTCGGTGCCTAATGACATCACAATGGCATCTAACGATTAGTGATAGCTCAAGAGGAATGAATTCAATATTAAATTCTATGGAGAAATGAAAAGTATGAATCAAGTAATCTAACGAGAGCTTAGCCATCATAGAAGAAATATTAACTATCCTGAAAATCCATGTGATCTCTCAATTTCATGCATCAACCATCGATGATAAGAAAACACTATTATACTAATTTAAATGCAATCTTATACTAACTCAAGTAAATTTGCAAGATTATAAACTTATGATTAAAAACTTAATTCAAATTCAAACCTCTAATTAAAATCACAACTCAAATCTAAAGCTGGAACTTCATAAATTAAACTAAGCTAATCCTACTATTAAAAATTCAGACTTCAAACCAAAATGCTTATAAAAACATAATCCAAATTCTACTTCTATATTAACATACTACAACAAGATTGATAAGAAAAATAGATTCAGGAAAGCGTAACTAAAATTGAGAATTAAATCAATTAACAAAACTTGCATTTATTAATCCATCGAAACTTGTAAAAGAAACTATGTAGTCTATGTTAAACTAATACTCTGTTCTAACTACTCTGTTTTAACATGCATAAATTCAATTTAACATTTTAATACACAAACAAGGTTAGTAGCTTGCAAGCCATTCACTAATAAATAAAAGAAAGAACATAATAGATAGCTATCTCCTACAAGAAACCTGTAAAAAGGGAATTTAAACAATTAAATGATGAACATCAAACACACAGTATTTAAAATGACAAAACACATATAACATGAAATGAAGTAAATGATAACTACACAACTGAAAGATGTAATCTATCTATCTAAGTATTCACCCAGACCACTGGTGGGCCCCCTATCAGGTCGTGGCTACTCCTCAACAACAAATCACAAGCTTAATCAACATGGTTCTGTCATTAAATTAGAAAAACGCAGTCTTAACACGAGTTTGCAGAAATGTCTGAGTTACATAAGAAAATGGATTCTAACAATTCTTAACATCTAGTCTGGTCACTACTGGTGGCATTTATAATGATTACAATTTGAGAGGTCGACCACTGGAAGGGTCGACCTCCTCTAAAAATGGTAAATCCCATTAAATGCGTGCTAACAACCTTTAGTTTCTAGAAACTGAATGAGCCACTCAACGATTAACATAACTGCTTAATATGAGATGTCAAGAGCTCAATAGCTGGAGGCCACAAGGGGGAACAAAACCTAGGTCACCGATTTTCCCAACACAGGCCACCAATATAAAAACCGCCAACTCGCCTACGCTCCAAGTGCTGGATGTAGTGCAAGATGAAATACCAGATCAGGTGCTGGATGAAGTGCTGAATGAGCTACCGAATGGAAAATTGCATTGCGAATTCATCCTGTGACACACAAATCATGCATTAGATTCTTTTAAACATTAAATCAAATCAAATTTAACTCAAAAAACCATTGAAAAACATCAATTTCACATACATGTTGTAGATCCACGATGAATTGATACAAAATCCTTTGAAAACATCTTCAAAATGGTTAAATACACATATAATACCGGTGCAAAAAGGAATCAATCATCATCATAAAACAACCAAATCACGAGCCCAACATTACCCCCACACCTAAGGTTTTTCAGGTCCCACTGCAAACAAAAATGAATTTCCCAATATGACTAGACCTTATGAGCAGGAGATGGATTAGCTTTAGAAGCTTCTTGCCATAAATAATTTGTCTTGGCCCTCTTGCGGTGTTTCAATTGTGCATGGAGCATATGATTGTCATTGGTCATTTGATCAACCAACCGTTGGAGGGAATTAACCTTTGCTTGTAATACTGCATTATCGTGGTGGAGATGCCTATCCATGGTCTTCCTCTCTTCCAACTGTTGCAATAGATGAAAATTTTCCTGTTGTAATTTTTCAATGTCTGGAGTATGATCAGATATCTCAGAGGAGGGATTGGATCCCTTGAAGGATGTAGAGAGTCTATCAGTTTTGGGATATGGTGTAGGTATATGTGAGGTAGGAGTAACAAAGGGTTTATGAGGGGGAATGGGTTTAGATTTTTCTTCTCTACCAGGCTCCAATTCTTCTGCATAAACTTCCCTAAGTATTTTATGGGGGCTTTCGAGATCGAAAGATACTTGGATCGGATCTGGAGTGCCTGTGTGTTTTACATTAGGCTTCCCACTTGCATTCCAGGTACTTTTTCGAAAAGATCCTCCTTTGAATTGATTGAATCCTCTCCTATTTGTAGGGACTACAGGGAAATCTTGTTGAATTGCCTCTTATAACTTTTTGGGTGTAGGATCAATAGATGTTGAGGGCATTGGAGAGTTATCAATAGGATTTTTAGTCTTCTTGCTCGATGAGGCTACAGGGGTATCAACAAGTTTCTTGGTCTTTTGTTCTAGTAGAGGGATAACTTGAGTAGGAGAGTTTGGAGTCTTTGGAGAATGGGGTTTGGATGGAGTAACAGTCCCTATATCAAGTGTCTTCTTGATGGTATTGATTGTGAGATGGGGGTTTGAAAATTGATAAATGAACTCATCTCATGTCTTCCCCTATTTTTCCAAGTCGGCTATAACAAGCAATTTGATGAGGCCATGGTGGAATATGATGTTATGAGGGTTGGACACATTCTTTTGTACTTGGGAAGACATATTCTCAAGAATTTTCAAGAAGTAAAAAGGAAATTTCAATGGTTTGTTAAACTGGAAATGAGCCAACAGTCGAAAATGGCAAGCTTTAAAAACAAAGTATCTACCTTCACAAGTGATAATTCTGGTGATGACAATCAGGGGGTTAATTATCTCATCTTTAATAAAATCCTTGGAGTATCCCTTAGCTCTAGAAACATTTTGAAACTCAGGCTTGAAAACCATGTTGTAGCTCACTCGTGGCAACTGGTGGTGTTTGAACCAGCGATCTCCAACTCTTGGCAGCTTTGTGGCTAAGGAAATCGACTCCTCAAAGATCAAAAAGGCCAGTGACCCCACGCATGCCATCCTTCCATTAAATCCGAGGGATAATTGTAGAGAAATTCTATCATCGTGGCCCTACATACAGGCCAAGAACGGTCCCCACCCTGCGCGAAGGAAGATCTCCCTACACTATGCAAATTCGGGTATAGCAAAGAGGTCTGCATAGGAGTAAGGCTCATATCATTTGGGCATGGTTACAGTGCAGAGGAGAGAAGAGGAGAAAAATTGGACATATGAGCAGATTTGGGCAGAGGAAGAGCGCAATTGGGCAGAGGATGAGCACAATAAAATGATCATGCATAAATGAAAAATCAGTTTGGAGCTAGCCCTCCGATTTTGAATGCTCTCAAGGTGGAAGTGGTTGAATTTGTTGATGAATTCATCACACACTAGCTTCCATGTGTGAGTATGAGTGCGCTGATTTTTAATTCGAAGAGTGTCCTTTGGAGTCAATCGTAATGATGAAGGAGTTAGATCAATGTCCAAGTCTTCGACTTGGACATTTGATCATAAAAATGTATTTAAAGATTGTATCATTTAACTCTCAATTTCCATTTAACTATCTCATCATACAACTGAACATCCAATTAATTCAAACGATTCCTGGTTACCTGAAATCGTGGTCATTTACTATGTGTATGAACCTCATTCGATCCTTCATATGGCACGTCATCCAGTCATCCATATGGCACCCCATATGGTATTTCAAATGGCACTCCATACAACACTCCATATGGAACTCCATATGGTACTCCTGTGCGAAATAAAATTTGTTCATACGGTAATGGATGTTTTATCCATAGCACTCAGTCTTAAACACTTTTGACAGTCATAGTTAACATGAGCAGAGAAAGGATAAGAGTGTTTCATTATTACTTGTTTTTTCATCATGCTCACGCATTATAACAATATATTCCTCTAGATCACATATTATAAGGCATGTAATCACAATCTGTAATGAACAGTCTGTAGAGAAAAACCAGTTAAGTGGTCTGTTGAAGAAATATACAATAGGTTTATAACACACAATGAGCATTTCAATAAAAAAAATAACTTCTGATATAATATCCCATATCATGAAAACAATATACATAATTTTTTACAAAGATTCTACTTCTTCTTCTCATGGATTATAGATAGGTAGTGTTGTCATTTGTCAGCTCATGAAACCCCTCCCCCACTCCTAAGTATTGTGACACCTCACAATAAAAAATATAGGAAACTAGTCAATTCTCCCAATAGCCAAAGATTTACATCTTGTTAAGTGTAGAGATAAATTTCACATGTTTTTCTGACAAGACGGTTAGAATATGGCCCCACCTATAGGATATAATATCCTACATATATTTAAGAAGAGGTAGGCGGGAGAGTTTCAAGATAGTCTCAAAGTTAGTTCCCAATGGAAGATTATGGAGTTCATTAACCTTATATTAGCCATACATACTTCACGTCATCTTTGTCTACAAGTAATGTCATACATCAGGACAAGTTTAAGATTTAGGAATTTCTTATTTTTTGTCAGATTATCATCCTCGCTAGGTAGAATGCCCCGCTGCCAGCAAGCCTGTTCAGTACTCCAGTGGGTTTACCTAGTCATACCATAGGCCGATAACCGCTGCCAGCAGACTTGTTCAGTATCCAAACGGGTTAGCCTCTTACACCCTTAAAGACTAGCCCTCCATCTTTTAAGATTTTAATATAAGATTTCTTTGTGCAAGAAGATGGGGGGACAACTCTGAAAAAACTTTTTCTTTTTTATTTTCTTTTTTAGATTGGGATGGCATTTATGTTAGAGGATAACTTTCCTTTATGTATTCCGTATAGATTGTCCTGATGTAAGGGGTACTTAAGCGGACGTAGCCTATCTAAATATATGATATAATTAGGCATTTTTAGTGTGTAGTAGATGGTACCATTGGGAAATAACATAAATGTATCTTTAGGCTCAACTCACTTTCTTCTTTTTTAGTTATTGTGATGTTTCCATGGCTAACCGCTAATCAAACCTCCTTGTTACTCTTTAATAAAGATACTTTACTCACTTACTAAAGGTTCATGGGGAAACTGTATAAGTAACTTCTAAGTTTGATGGTTAAGGTATCGCTTCCTTATATCCTAGTGGTGAAGGTTTAAGAGCAACTGCTATTAAAGATGCCTTGAGAAAAATAAAATGGAAATATTTGCAAAAATGTGGCTAATTACAACAAATCATTATTCAATTGATGCTTAGTAGACAACAAAGTTCAAATATAACAAAACTTTGAAGGAAAATACCTCCTTTATATCTCCTTGAAATTGTCTAATCCTGGTGAAATAAATACCTACATAAATCTCTAGAATTGTCTATCAACATACTTCAAAATTATTTACATATGTACAGTCGAAAATTTCAGAAAAAAATTCAAGAACAAGGGGGGACTTCCCCATATACTAAGGCCATTTCCTTCTCAGTTGAAATGACCTGTAGAAAATCTTCTTTGGAAGTGGATCTGTGATAAAGTTTGAGTCGATGTCCATTTACTGTGAAGGAGACTTGTCCATCATCAATTGTTTTAATTTTCATAGCCCCATTGTCATACATGGTGACTACCTCGTAAGGAACCAACCACCGAGTGGTATGTTTGCCTTTGAAGGTTTTAAATCGGGAGTCAAACAACAAATACCAATCACCAGGTTGGAAGTGTTTCTTCTTAATAAACTTTTCATGCCGCTTGCTCCTCTGGTTTTGGACTAATATTGTTCGTTGGATAGCATCTTGCCTGATCTCATCCAACTCGTTTAATTGTAGGGATCATTGTTTCTAAGCCTCATATAAGTTTAACCCCAATTCTGCAGCAATATGGAAGGTCCTTACTTGGAATTCTATTGGTAGAAGTACTTGTTTCCCATAAACTAGCTCATAAGGGGTATGCCTAGTGTTGTTTCTCCAAGTGGTCCGATATGCCCACAAAGTCTCTGGAATCCTATTAGCCCAATCTTGACGATGCAATTGAACAATATTGGTTAAGATAGCTTCTAGAAATTTGTTTGTGGACTCTACCTGACCATTAGCTTGTGGGTGGTATGGATAATATTTGCAGTGCTTGATCCCATATTTCTTCATTAGTTTTCTCATTAGCTTGGAAGTGAATTAAGTGCCTTGGTTTGTAACAATTTCACGAGGAACACCAAAGTGGGTAAATGTGTCTTCATAAATTAATTCAACAATGGATTTTTTTGTAGCCCTGAATAAGGATTTTGCCTCTACCCACTTGGTGACATAATCTGTCCAAACCAAAATACATTTTTTCTTATGATACATGGGTGAAATTGGTCCTACAAAGTCAAGGGCCCATTTCTCGAAAGGTTCTATCATAACTTGGGCACACAAGGGAATTTCGTCAACTGACGTGGGTCTTCCTATCCTTTGATAACTATCACAACTCCTCACATACTTGGAAACATCCTTAAAAATGCTAGGCCAATAGTAACCTGAATGTAACACCTTATATGATGTACGTTT
>JZKD02S1804672.1:110600-131932 GCA_000966675.3 Picea glauca | reverse complement strand
TCAATTGTTTTAATTTTCATAGCCCCATTGTCATACATGGTGACTACCTCGTAAGGAACCAACCACCAAGTGATAAGTTTGCCTTTGAATGTTTTAAATCGGGAGTCAAACAACAAATCCCAATCACCAGGTTGGAAGTGTTTCTTCTTAATAAACTTTTCATGCTGCTTTCTCCTTTGGTTTTGGACTAATATTGTTCATTGGATAGCATCTTGCCTAATCTCATCCAACTCGTTTAATTGTAGGGATCATTGTTTCTAAGCCTCTGTTGGCAGCCAATTCAATTTTTTCAATTGCCCTTAAAGCTGCCTACACCTATGTCTCTTGAACTTCAAATTTTTGTCGCATTTTGCAAACATAAGACACTTTCATTTCAAGTGACATTTGCAAATTGGGTTCGATTTAGTTTTCACGACTGAAAGCGTGAAAACTCCTCCATCGTTATTTGGACTGTCATGATTTTCTCACTGATATTCTCATTGGTACTTACCTTGGTTTATTTTTCAAACTATGTCCATTTGCCTATTATCACTCTGATTGCGCAGCTTAATTTTTATTTAATTAATGAGACATTGAGCATGTTGATTGATGAATTATACGTGATTATATAGCGGTCATGATGAATTAAAGGTTTTTATATGATATGATCCTTATTATCTTAAAGCTTTTGGCTTATTGATTTTATGAAATCTCTTGTTGCAATGTTTTATGAACTTTGATTATGCAAAAGGCGCATGGGTCACATATGAGGTTGATTTCATATTGAATGGAAATGTTTGATTATACACATGGCGCATTGGTGAAACATTTGGATTTTACGTTGGTTTTGATTATACACTTGGTGCATTGATATAGTTTATGGTTTTGGTTTTACATTTATTAATGGCACGTTGATATGATTATCCACCGCTCGGAATTCTGGGTTGGCTGATTAGTATGGTTTAAACGATATGATGAGTGATTGAACAACACTGTACTGTGTCATTAATATGCTGCATGGCGGTGATAATCCCACCACCTTCGCACACATACATTAATTCATTCCCCTTTGAGCACTTGCAACTGTTAGCCATAACGTTTTTTCCCCTGTGTATTGTTGTGTTCTATCCAAACCCTACCATGCACCCACACCATGGCTCCGGTCGTAAGGGCTGAACCCAATGGTAGCCAGGCATTGTTAATGTTCGATGGTGCTTACAGCGACCCAGAGGAATTTGGATGGCTTTCATTCATACGAAAGTTTGATGGCTATAACCCTAGTGTGGCTCGGCAATTTGCATTAACCTTCGATGGCTACCGAGCCAAGGTTGGGGATGTGCAGCTAGAAATTGATGAGCAATTTCTCAGTTTGGCTACCGGTCTGCCTGCTGTCAGACAGAAATGGTCAAAAAATTGCAAAGTGGAAGATGTCCCATGGACATTACTCTTCCAGTCATGAAGGGTGAGTTCTTGTGACAAGGGTTTGCCCACAAATATGCTCAAGCAACGCTGACACGACTTGCTGATGGTAACCAAGCAGTTCATTACTTGCGAGGGTCGGTATGGTTTCATTTTCTTGTACCACCTTCGGCTACTCATGGTTTTCATGGGGTATGAGCTTAATATGCCTTACTACTTGCATAGGAGTCTGTTTAAAATGTCTAAAAGGTACAAGCGGAACCAGTCCGATAACAATCTCTTTCATTTTGGGTTAATTAAAATGCTTATGGTTTGTAAGTTGGGGTTACACCAAGACTGTTGGGAGGATTTTCTTAAACACAATAATTTTGGTGACTCAAGCCCACCACAGGTTGACAAACCTGTGGTGACCGAGTGCAAATCGATACCCCCTATGCGCTACAACGCATTGTTACCTAAACCCCTACCCGATTCTCCTATTGACCTACCCAATTCTGTTACCTAGGATATGGAAAGTGCTAAGCCCATGGCTAAAAGGCCTAAAGCCAAACCCTCTGCCAATTCTAAAGGCAAGAAAAATGCCCGGTTAATCTCTTGCATGGCAAGAAACAAACCAAAAATTCCTGTCAACCCCGACCCTATTATGTTGAGTGAAGACTTCGACTCAGAGGTTGAACTTTACCTGGCAAGTGAGTATCCCTATTCAGAAGGTTTGTGTGATAAACCCGCATATGATTTTGTGAAGAACCTACCGCCTTGCTTGCAAAGTGATCCTAATTTTCCAGGCATCAAAATGCCTTGTGAAACCCCAGGTAACTCGTCGAAACCCCCTCCTGCTTTAGCCGAACCAGCTGCTCCACCATGTGATCAGTGTGGCTCATGGTTGGAAAGGTATTACCTCGACGTTCCAATGCTGCAGTCCATAATTCATGCTCTAGAGGATCAAGTTGCAAATCTCACCAGTCAAAAGGCAAAGATGCCACCCATTGATAAGAAAAAACGAACAATAGGTTTGATTTTGTTTAAGAACATGGAGTCGGCTACAACAGTCGTCAATTCAAAATTGGCATAGCTTGAATAGCCTCACTGGTATGACTTTCACCTATTTATATGACATACTCATAAACTCTGTTTATATCATGGATCTGCTCTGTCGCATAAGCATGCACTTTTGTATATAATTTTGTTTTGTAAATCGAATTTCGTTATTGTTTTAAGTTTTGATTGGATTTGGTTTTGATTCGAGTGATCGTGAGATAGATTTGATTGTTCTAATTTAGCTTCAATTGGATGCTCTGTTGATTATTAAAGATTGTTTCTAAACACAGGCTATTTCTGGTATTCCAATTTTGAACACAGTCAATGGCTTGATTTGAATTGGTTATATTCTATGCGATATGATTGACAAATGGGTTAACTGTTTTAATTTTTCCATGTCTTTCGACCAATTCGAATATTATTCTGTTAATACATAACCAGATTGCAACTGATTCGATTCACATTGTTTGACCATTTCGATTCATATATTGTGTGAATTTGATTATGCCCAGGATTATGATTTGTTTCTATAATTAACTTAGTGAAGATTTGTGTCGATTATATCCCAGTTTATGGATTCTGTTGATTCTATCATGCCCCTGTCTGTTGACTGTGTGGTGATCAATCACGAAAATCGTTGGGTCGATACTCATTGATTATGATTTCATTTGATTACAATCGAAACAATTTACCTATATTTTCACTTGATTGAATGATATCAATCAACTGCTATGACTATAACGAGTCAATGGTGGTTACGATCATTATTTTGGTCATATTTGTTAACTGTGTGACACTCAGCGAACGAATTTTATGGCAAAGTTTGTGGATCCTGTTATGAATGTGTCGTTTTGACTATAATCGTAACAGTTCGGTATTTGATTAAAACAATATGAATTTTATGCATAGCTGTAACCAATCGATTATGATTATGTTCGATTATAACTATATCGATTTTTGATTACATCACGATTTACTTGTAATTGCATTTGGATATGAAACAGTGTGGTTATTATTTGACCCGATTCTATGGCAATAAAAAAGCAGAGCATTCCTATCTTGTTTCGATTGCATCCTTTTCGATTTGTTTTGATTTGAATGATAAATTTGCTTAAACCACTAGTAATTCGATTTTAATGTTCATTAAAAGAAAATTAAATTGGATTGTTTCAAAAGATTTTGTTTGATTTCTATCTGGTCCTGTTTGCTATTTTTGACTAGCTACAGAATCACATGATTTTGTAGCTAAGTCTGTAGGATCAAATTTTTATTATTTTGTTACTGGAATATCTTTCTAATTTGATATTTGTGTTCTATTGTAGGTAAATTCGAATTTGCAATTGAGTTGTTGAGCAGTTAGGGGATGTTTCAAAGATTTCACTTGCATTTTATTTGCTTAGTTTAGGTGATTTTGGGATATCTCCTAAATTATGTAAAACAATTTGATATTATCCACAAGGAAGTTTTACCTTGTGAAGAGACCTATATATACTTATGATTTTTGTAATAATGATCATCCTCATTCGTGGGAGAACAAGGATATGGAGTTCTAATACAGACTGAAGAAGAATTTGGTGTTTTGTCACAGCTTTAGCTTCTCATTATATCAACATTTTGTTTCATGTTGTGTATATCAATTTGTTTATGGTTTATGACTACTTTAGCTATCTAAATCATGTGTAAATGATATAATTTTTATCATTGTTATCCATATCTTGTCTCTTCCAAATATATAAAAGACATAACAATTGTTAATTCAATTTGTGAATGACAGGTTTATCTTCTTCATAAATTGAATTGTTATATATAAGTCCTTGCATAACATGTTTCCCTTATTGCAGGAATTTATAATCATAAAATTGTTATGATTTTCTTTTATGTCTTGTTTGTCCTGTAAAACACTTTAAGGAGCAGCACAACCTATCGTTTACAAAAATCTTACGGACTAACCAGTGCGAGTTTCCCTCCTCCGACCAGCTTAGAAGTTATCATACACAGGGCCGACTTGGAGCGTTTCCAGGTCAATTAGTTTGTTGTTTACTATTGTCATTAAGTAGTTTAATTTAGATATAAGTTTAATTAGATTTATATTAGATTGTTTAATTTCAGTAAATATATTAGATCGTTTAATTTCAGTAATGTTTATGTCTTTTTCATAAAATATAAACTCAAAAAGAGATTCTTGGCTGTCTTAGGGCAGAAAACACTTGAGTTTTGCAGGTTTTAATTAAATATGTTGGTTGTTTCTAGTGTATATTTGTGAACAAGTAATATTACGGCTGATAATTAGATAGTTGATTTGAGTTATTATAATAGTAATTAGTAGATTGTATATAATAGTTAGAATAGTTATATTTAGTTTTCGTTTAATTTAGTAGTTTGTTTTAATTAGATCAATGTGTTAGTTTCATTTATTTTTATTTAGTTTGTTTTATTAGTTTTAGTTAATTTTATTAGTTTTAGTTAATTTTATTAGTTTTATTTAGTTTTAGTTTGTTTTATTATTTTAGTTAGTTTAGTTAGTTTAGATTAGTTTTCTCTTTGGTTTTCTTAAAATACCTTAGAGCGGCCAATGGAGCCGTTAAACTCGTCAGGGTGGTCCATTCCAAATGGCTTGGGTTATTTAGACAACCCCGGACCGGTTCCACTCTCCCAGTTGACGGACGATCAATTTCACCTGTCAACAAATGGCGCTAGAAGGAGGGCCTGAACTTAATTAATGGAACGAGGCGGTCGCAAGAATCCTCCCCCACCTAATCACACACCTATAGTGACTTGAAGCCGTTCAAAAGATAATATCCCCCCTCAAACAACAACTACTTCAACCGAAGATCCGCAGATCGCAGTTGAGCCAACAACCCTTAATCCTGCAGGTGGTGATCCCCAAGAGATCGTTCGTCAATCTCTTATCAAAACACATAGTTCCTTAGCAAGTCTTAGGCAACCAAACCACCTGTGGGGTCAACCTTTAGACTTCTCTGATATCAGAGAACAGTTAGGTGACATAGAACTCATTGTGAATCCTACAGATCCAAACACAAATCCTGCTGCAGGAGGATCTGGGATACCTCCTTCACCACCTCCCTCATCTCCTTCCTCTTCTGGGGGAGATTCCTCTTCTGACGAAGGCAAACCACCTTCTCATCCTTCCACACCCAATTCCCCAATGGAAAATCAGAACAACCCTACTAGACCCTAGTTGGACTAGGATGCTGTAGCTGTACTTGGAGCCCAACACCCTTTACCTAAACATCTGGAGAAATGGCTTCCCAAGTTTTATCCCAATTCAAAACAGATAGCCGAAGATCATATCAAAAAATTTATGTTAGCCATCAGACTTCATAATGTTGAACATGAAGATGTTGTCTGTAGGTTGTTCCCTTACACCTTTGAGGGTAATGCGTCCACTTGGTACTTTTCCCAACAACCCCATACCATAGTGTCTTGGGAAAAGTTTG
Organism: Picea glauca; assembly: GCA_000966675.3. Classification (NCBI taxonomy): domain Eukaryota; kingdom Viridiplantae; phylum Streptophyta; class Pinopsida; order Pinales; family Pinaceae; genus Picea; species Picea glauca. Next base: position 126,038 of record JZKD02S1804672.1, on the reverse strand, counting down.
AGTCATTCTTTTTGGAAAAATTCGGAGATGGAAAACCTCCGAAAGTCTTAGTCATGGATCTTTCAAGTTTGAAAATGAACTCAAAAGAAAAAGTTAAAGATTTTAATCAAAGATTTTTAACACTTAAAAGTCGAATCCCTGTAGACTCTATGCCTGCTGAGAGTCTTGTAATAGCTTACTATACTAAAGGTCTACATCAAAGTATAGCTATTTGGGTGAAAAGATCTAAAAAATCCACGTTGTTAGAAGCCTTTGAAGAGGCTACTCAGATTGAAAAAGAAATACTCAGTCTAAAGGACTCTTCTAGCAACGAAGCCGAAAATGTTTCTTCTTCCAAAAAGAAGATTGAAATTCTCCCCAGACCTACACAAAACAAAACACAACCCGAAAACTCTGATTTGGAAAATTTAACCAAAGTTGTACAAAAATGATCTAATCAAGTTATAGATTTAAAAAGGTCGACTGAAGAAGCCTCTTCAAGTAAAGGACCCTACAAACCTCCTTTTCGAAAGCCTTTCCCAACAAACCGGCCTAATCCAAAATCTGAAGGCTTGAACCTAGAAAGTTTGCAATGCGCACTCCAGACAATTCTAGGAACTCAAGATGACTTGATGCCTCCTGAAATCCCTCAAGAGGAAGTCGAGCAGGAAACAACTCAAGAAGAAGAGTCTTCTCCAAATATCTTTGGACACTTCTCGGATAGTATCTTCCAAGCTAACTTTGAGAATGTTCACCCTTACAACACTAGGAGCAAGACAACAAACAAACCTCCTGCCGAGAACACTAGAACTTCACCTCCAAAGCCATCTAAATCAATAGAAATTAAACAAAGTAATGCTGGCCCTAAAATAGATTATGATGTTGTTGAAGATCTTAAAAAATTACGGGCTAACATTTCTATTTATGAGTTGTTGAAATTTTCATTTTTGTTACAGAAGATGTTGCAAAATATTTTAGACAATGGCAAGAATGGTAATTCAAATGGTAATAAGGTTGTGCAAAGCAAAGTTCCGCAGAAGACTTCCACAAAAGGTAATCCTGATCCTCAAGATAAAGGAAGCCTTACTGTACCTCCTGTAAATAATGTAAATAATGTAAATAATGCAAGTAGTGTAGATAAAGTAGCATTAGAAAACGCGAGTAGGAAACCACAAGCTACAACTCTAAGTACTCGCAAGAATGTACCTCCTTTTCTTTTAACTTTCGAAATCTTCAACATAAATGTGCATAATTGTATGGTTGACTCAGGAGCATCATCAAATGTGATGCCTTGGTCAGTCTGCCAAAAGATTAACACTGAAGTGGAACCATCTTCTTTGAAAATCATACAACTTGATCGAACAGATGTTAAAGTTATAGGCGAGTTGAAAAATGTATTGATTAGATTATCGTCTAACCCAAAGGTTCATCAGGTTATTGATATAATTGTGGTGGATATTCCATAAGTGTATGGTCTATTTTTGAGCAGGGACTGGTCAGAGCAACTACATGGTTACTTCGCAATGGACTGGTCTCACTTATGGCTTCCAGAAAACGGTAAGCCCAACAAGATTAGGGTGAATCGTGAGCGTTACCTCAAGTTCACGGTAACAGACTTGAATGACCCAAATGAACCATATACACCTCCGGCTGATTCACCTGAAGTCCAAGGGATGGGCACCTTCTTCGGAAATTTCATGGCTGAAGTTTCACCTATCAATGATCTGCAACAACAGTCCGAGATCCTAACATGTACGCAACCAACAAATTCTATCCAACAATCCAGTGAACTTGATGGAAATCAAATTTGGTCTCTATATTTCGACGGTTCCAAGTCTAAAGAAGGAGCTGGTGTAGGATGCATCATTATCGATCCGACAGGTAACAAGACATTATTGGCTTGTAGGCTAGAATTTGAATGTACCAACAATATTGCAGAATATGAGGCTTTATTACAAGGTCTCAGAAAAGCCTTGGACATGCACATTCAAAATCTAGTTGTTTTCGACGACTCTAAGATAGTGGTTAGGCAAGTGAGAAATTATATACATTGTCTTTCCCCGCATCTCAAATGTTACCAGTCTGAGGTATGGAGTTTAATGAACAAATTTTCTGCTTTTAATATAAATTCCATCCCTATATTAAATAATGCTGAAGCAGATCTACTCGCTACTGTTGCCTCTAAACTTATTCCTGCAGAAGGCTTATCCCCAAAAGTATTCTCCGTGGAGCTATTGTTTCGACCATCTGTTCCTGACAATATCACAAACTGGAGAGTATTTGATGATGATCAGCAAATCATTGACTTTCTGCAAATGGAAGAAACCTTCCAAGGCGCTGTGATAGATGAACAAACACACGACGACAATTTGCACGACTTTACGGTAATACCTAATCCGAAATCTCCTGAAGCTCTATCGGACATGGTAAATTCCATACCCAGATCTGTTGTTAGACTAGAAAAGTTTTATGATTTTGAAGATAAATTTAAAAAGACGGTCAATTGCAAAACCAATAGTTCCTCATTGTCTTATGAAAAAGTCAATTTAGGGACTAGTGAAAATCCTCAGTGTATCAACTTAGGCTTGGGATGTTCTAGACAAGAAAAATATGCTTTTGTTAAATTATTTAAAGAATTCAAGGATGTCTTTGCTTGGACTTACGATAATCTTAAAACATTCGATCCTAATATTATACAGCATGTCATCCCAAGGAAGCCCCAAACTTTACCCTTCCAACAGAAACTGAGAAAAATGCATCCTAAACTAGAACCGACCGTACAAAAAGAATTGAATAAAATCCTAAGTGCTAAAATAATTTTTCCTGTTAGACACACTCAATGGGTATCCAACCTTGTCCCAGTGCGGAAGAAAAATGGGGAAATTCGACTTTGTGTCGATTTCCGGAACCTCAACAAAGCGTCTGACAAAGATAATTATCCTGTCCCTCCCATGGAACAGATCCTGCAACAAGTATCTGGTTCCGAGAGGCTATCCTTGCTAGATGGTTTCTCTAGATACAACCAAGTCTTGATGTCTCCACCAGACCAATTAAAAACTACCTTTCGTACCCCGTGGGGCACTTATGCTTATCGTAAAATTCCCTTTGGATTGATTAATGCCGGTGCTACCTTTCAGAGAGCAATGGACATTGCTTTTAGAGGCTTAATCAATCATTCTATAGTGGTCTACTTAGATGATGTGACCGTTTATTCTAAAAACAGAGACGATCATCTAGCTCACTTACGAGCCGTTCTGCTACGATGTCGTAAATACGGCATCTCCTTGAACCTCAAGAAGTCCATCTTTGCAGTAGAACAGGGTAAATTACTAGGATTCATTGTGTCTAGTGATGGAATGATTATTGACCCCGAGAGGACCCAAGTCATCGCTAAACTCCCCCCACCTACCTCCAAAAAATCCATGCAGTCTTTCCTAGGCCAGATTAATTTCGTGAGAAGATTTGTCCCCAGTTTCTCCGAAATGGTCAGGCCTCTCCAGAACCTGATTAAAAAAGACACCCAATATCACTGGGGACCCACAGAAAACCAAGCTTTCAATTCTATAAAGAAGGCCATAATAGACGCTCCATCTCTCATGAGCCCTGATTTCTCTCAAGACTTTACACTCTATACTTTTGCCTCTGATCGTTCCTATGTCGCAGTCCTAACTTAGAAGCATTTTGAGAATAACGAAGTACCCATCACCTTTATGAGCTCAGCTTTCAAAGGTGATGAACTTAACTACCCAGCGTTCGATCGGCAAGCCTACGCTATCTTCAAGGCCGTTAAGCATTTCCGGTCTTATCTTTTGAAGTCAAGGACGAAGGTCATTGTCCCCTACCCTGCCGTTAGGAACTTGTTAGTGCAAAAGGAGTTAGGAGAGAAAAGAGCCAATTGGGTCACCTCCTTGCAGAAGTATGACTTAGAAATCACCCCAGCACAGATTGTGAGAGGCCAAGGGTTGTGTAAGTTGGTAGTTGATTCAGAAACCGAACAGCAAGAAGATAGTGATACGTTAAACCTAGAACAACGCGATCAAAGTTTGATTTGTTGCGCACATAAACTCGTGAGTCCTTGGTACGACGATATTAGACACTATATTCAACATGGATTAGCACCCCGTCACCTTGACCCCGCCAAGAGAAGAGCATTGAGACTAAAGTCCGCCTCCTTTCATCTGGTTAACGGTATACTGTTTCATCAGAATTTTGATGGCATACTGATGCATTGTCTTGAAAAGGACGAAGCAGAGAGAGTCTTGCTTGAGTTGCATGCAAGAGAAGATGGTGGTCACTTCGGTGGTGACACCACAACTCATAAGGTTTTAAGAGCCGGTTATTACTGGCCAACGCTTTTTAGAGATGCCCATGCCTTGTGCCGTAAATGTATCATTTGTCAGAAAGCATCAGGGCGATTGCAAAAACCAACCTTCTCCTTGCAACCCGTTTCAGTCGATTCTCCTTTCCAGCAATGGGGCCTTGATATCATTGGACCTATTAACCCTCCATCATCACAACAACACAAGTATATTGTGACAACCACTGATTACTTTACTCGATGGTCTGAAGCCGTCGCGCTAAGAACTGTTAATACAAGTCAGGTGATCGCTTTTTCTAAACTCGAATATCATCACCCGTTTTGGTATCCTTGATTGTCTAGTCTTTGATAACACTTCATACTTTTCTTCTCTAGAGATGAGTGAGTTTGCCTTAGAAAAGGGAATAAAGCTGAAGTATTCTGCTAGTTATTACCCCCAGGGCAACGACTTAGCAGAATCAACAAACAAGAACTTGATCAAAATTATCAAGAGAACCGTGGCTAAAAACCACAAGAACTGGCACAATGCACTGCTTAATGTGTTGTGGGCTGATAGGGTAACACCCAAAGCCGATATAGGTAATTCCTCCTTTTTTCTCATTTATGGCAGAGAAGCCATTCTACCACCTCACATTCTTCTTCCTTCACTCCAATTGTCACAAAAAGTTCAAGAAGAAGATTGTCCCCCTTTAGGAAGCCGTATTAATGCTTTGATGAAGTTAGAAGAAGTAAGAACCCAAGCTAAGCATAAGTTAGATCAACATAAAAAACTGATTAAAAGCTGGTTCGATTCTAATTCTGCTTCTGATAGAAATTTTGAAGTAGGCGATCTCATCTTAAAGTGGGACAAACCACACGAAGGGAAGGGTGAACACACCAAGTTTCAAAATTTGTGGCTTGGGCCATTTTTGATTGCTGAAAAGTTGGGTCCTGGTTCCTTTCGATTGCAGAATATTGAAGGACGGCTTGACACCTATCTGGTGAATGGCCAAGCCCTGAAAAGATACTTCGCTTGATTTCTACCCTTGTATATTATGTAAATATTTCTTTTGTTTGCATTCTTTTCGTTTATTTTCGTTTTTTGATTTTGGTTTGGATTGATCAGTTTTTCATGTTTTTGAAACGTATGCATGCCTGTGTATTGAGCCATTCAGACAAAGACCATAAGAAAATATCTTCGCTGAAATAACTTCTGAAAGGTTGTACGAACATCAAAGATATATTGCTGAAATTGATATTTATGTTGGAAAAATTTTGTTGTTTGAAAGAAGTTTACTGATTTCAATCTCTAAGCAAAGTTTGTCATGATCATCTTTATCTTTTTATGCTGTCCCTTTTCTGTAAAGGAATGACTCAAATGAATGTCTCCCTGTCAAAGTAAGTTTTTTTAGAAATAAAACATTTCTGGAGCTGAATAAAGGACAGTATCAAAACATTTCTGATGAGGTCTGAAAAAATATGATAAAATACCAAGATTTTTCAGCGTCACCCCGCTCAGCTATATAAAAGAAAAATAAAAATGTTAATAAGAGCTGTGGGAAGTGTTTGTAAACCCACCGGGATACTAAACAGGTCCGCTGGCAGTGGGTAAATGCAACCATGGCACCAAGACAACTTCGCCGGGGTATTGAACAGGCCTGCTGGCAGCGAAGCAATGTCGGGTAAATGAAAATCTGTAAAACATTATAAGAAACCTCTTTTAAAGTCCTTTATTCTAATATAGAACTTCTTGACAGGATACAAACGTCCGAGTGGGTTAAATGGAAACCCTGTCGAGGCTATGGATGCCTGTTGGCAGTAGTGGCTATGCCAGCAGTATTGAAGATTTTATCATAAAAATCATGACTTGTTGATCTTAAGACTGTTATTAGTTTGCATCTTTTAAAACATCGCTGGAAAAGATAGTAAATGATGATGTTTGTACGATTTTCTGGATGTTGTTTTTGAGTTGAATTTTTTCTTTTCCGTCCTAATCTGAATTTGTTTCTTTTGACAAAGATAACTGCTTCTCCCAGTGTGTCGCCATTGTTGGCAGCCAATTCAACTTTTTCAATTGCCCTTAAAGCTGCCTACACCTATGTCTCTTGAACTTCAAATTTTTGTTGCATTTTTCAAACAGAAGACACTTTCATTTCAAGTGACATTTGCAAATTGGTTTCGATTTAGTTTTCACGACTGAAAGTGTGAAAACTCCTCCATCGTTATTTGGACTGTCATGATTTTCTCATTGATATTCTCATTGGTACTTACCTTGGTTTATTTTTCGAACTATGTCCATTTGCCTATTATCACTCTGATTGCACAGCTTAATTTTTATTTAATTAATGAGACATTGAGCATGTTGATTGATGAATTATATGTGATTATATAGGGGTCATGATGAATTAAAGGTTTTTATATGATATGATCCTTATTATCTTAAAGCTTTTGGCTTATCGATTTTATGAAATCTCTTGTTGCAATGTTTTATGAACTTTGATTATGCAAAAGGCGCATGGGTCACATATGAGGTTGATTTCATATTGAATGGAAATGTTTGATTATACACATGGCGCATTGGTGAAACATTTGGATTTTACGTTGGTTTTGATTATACACTTGGTGCATTGATATAGTTTATGGTTTTGGTTTTACATTGATTAATGGCACGTTGATATGATTATCCACCGCTCGGAATTTCGGGTTGGCTGATTAGTATGGTTTAAACGATATGATGAGTGATTGAACAACACTGTACTGTATCATTAATATGCTGCATGGCGGTGATAATCCCACCACCTTCGCACGCATACATTAATTCATTCCCCTTTGAGCGCTTGCAGCTGTTAGCCATAACGTTTTTGCCCCTGTGTATTGTTGTGTTCGATCCAAACCCTACCATGCACCCGCACCATGGCTCTGGTCGTAAGGGCTGAACCCAATGGTATCCAGGCATTGTTAATGTTCGATGGTGCTTACAGCAACCTGGAGGAATTCATATGGCTTTCGTTCATACAAAAGTTTGATGGCTATAACCCTAGTGTTGCTCGACAATTTGCATTAACCTTCGATGGCTGCCAAGCCAAGGTTGGGGATGTGCAGTTAGAAATTGATGAGCAATTTCTTAGTTTGGCTACCAGTCTGCCTGCTTTCGGACATAAATGGTCAAAAAATTGCAAAGTGGAAGATGTCCCATGGACATTACTCTTCCAGTCACGAAGGGTGAGTTCTTGTGACAAGGGTTTGCTCGCAAATATGCTCAAGCAACGCTGGCACGACTTGCTGATGGTAACCAAGAAGTTCGTTACTTGCGAGGGCCGGTATGGTTTTGTTTTCTTGTACCACCTTCGACTACTCATGGTTTTCAGGGGGTATGAGCTTAATATGCCTTACTACTTGCATAGGAGTCTATTTAAAATGTCTAAAAGGTACAAGCGGAACCAGTCCGATAACAATCTCTTTCATTTCAGGTTAATTAAAATGCTTATGGTTTGTAAGTTGGGGTTACATCGAGACTGTTGGGAGGATTTTCTTAAACGCAATAATTTTGGTGACTCAAGCCCACCACAGGTTGACAAACCTATGGTGAGCGAGTGCAAATCGATACCCTCTATGCCCTACAACGCATTGTTACCTAAACCCCTACCCGATTCTCCTATTGACCTACCCAATTCTGTTACCCAGGATATGGAAAGTGCTAAGCCCATGGCTAAAAGGCCTAAAGCCAAACCCTCTGCCAATTCTAAAGGCAAGAAAAATGCCCGGTTAATCTCTCGCATGGAAAGAAACAAACCAAAAATTCCTGTCAACCCCGACCCTATTATGGTGAGTGAAGACTCTGAATCAGAGGTTGAACGTTACCTGGCAAGTGAGTATCCCTATTCAGAAGGTCTGTGTGATAAACCCGCATATGATTTTGTGAAGAACCTACCGCCTTGCTTGTGAAGTGATCCTAATTTTCCAGGCATCAAAATGCCTTGTGAAACCCCAAGTAACTCGTCGAAACCTTGGGGTTAACTGTTTTAATTTTTCCATGTCTTTCGACCAATTCGAATACTATTCTGTTAATACATAACCAGATTGCAACTGATTCGATTCACATTGTTTGACCATTTCGATTCATATATTGTGTGAATTTGATTATGCCTAGGATTACGATTTGTTTCTATAATTAACTTAGCGAAGATTTGTGTCGATTATTGCCCAGTTTATGGATTTTGTTGATTCTATCACGCCCCTGTCTGTTGACTGTGTGGTGATCAATCACGAAAATCGTTGGGTCGATACTCATTGATTATGATTTCATTTGATTACAATCGAAACAATTTACCTATCTTTGCACTTGATTGAATGATATCAATCTACTTCTATGACTATAATGAGTCAATGATGGTTACAATCATTATTTTGGTCATATTTGTTAACTGTGTGACACTCAACGAACGAAGTTTATGGCAAAGTTTGTGGATCCTGTTATGAATGTGTCGTTTTGACTATAATCGTAACAATTTGGTTTTTTGATTAAAACAATATGAATTTTATGCACAGCTGTAACCAATCGATTATGATTGTGTTCGATTATAACTATATCGATTTTTGATTACATCACGATTTACTTGTAATTGCATTTGGATATGAAACAATGTGGTTATTATTTGACCCGATTCTATGGCAATAAAAAAGCAGAGCATTCCTATCTTGTTTCGATTGCATCCTTTTCGATTTGTTTTGATTTGAATGATAAATTTGCTTAAACCTTTAGTAATTCGATTTTAATGTTCATTAAAAGAAAATTAAATTGGATTGTTTCAAAAGATTTTGTTTGATTTCTATCTGGTCCTGTTTGCTATTTTTGACTAGCTACAGAATCAGATGATTCTGTAGCTAAGTCTGTAGTATTAAATTTTTATTATTTTGTTACTGAAATATCTTTCTAATTTGATATTTGTGTTCTATTGCAGGTAAATTCGAATTTGCAATTGAGTTGTTGAGAAGTTAGGGGATGTTTCAAAGATTTCACTTGCATTTTATTTGCTTAGTTTAGGTGATTTTGGGATATCTCCCAAATTATGTAAAACAATTTGATATTATCCACAAGGAAGTTTTACCTTGTGAAGAGACCTATATATACTTATGATTTTTGTAATAATGATCATCCTCATTCATGGGAGAACAAGGATATGGAGTTCTAATACAGACTGAAGAAGAATTTGATGTTTTGTCACAGCTTTAGCTTCTCATTATATCAACATTTTGTTTCATGTTGTGTATATCAATTTGTTTATGGTTTATGACTACTTTAGCTATCTAAATCATGTGCAAATGATATAATTTTTATCACTGTTATCCATATCTTGTCTCTTCCAAATATATAAAAGACATAAAAATTGTTAATTCAGTTTGTGAATGACAGGTTTATCTTCTTCATAAATTGAATTGTTATATATAAGTCCTTGCATAACAGGTTTCCCTTATTGCAGGAATTTATAATCATAAGATTGTTATGATTTTATTTTATGTCTTGTTTGTCTTGTAAAACACTTCAAGGAGCAGCATAGCCTATCGTTTACGAAAAGCTTATGGAATAACCAGTGCGAGTTTCCCTCCTCCGACCAGCTTAGAACTTATCATACACAGGGTAGACTTGGAGCGTTTCCAGGTCAATTAGTTTGTTGTTTACTGTTGTCATTAAGTAGTTTAATTTAGATATAAATTTAATTAGATTTATATTAGATTGTTTAATTTCAGTAAATATATTAGATCGTTTAATTTCAGTAATGTTTATGTCTTTTTCATAAAATATAAAATCAAAAAGAGATTCTTGGCTGTCTTAGGGCAGAAAACACTTGAGTTTTGCAGGTTTTAATTAAATCTATTGGTTGTTTATAGTGTATATTTTTGAATAAGTAATATTACGGCTGATAATTAGATAGTTGATTTGAGTTATTATAATAGTAATTAGTAGATTGTATATAATAGTTAGAATAGTTATATTTAGTTTTAGTTTAATTTAGTAGTTTGTTTTAATTAGATCAGTGTGTTAGTTTCATTTATTTTTATTTAGTTTGTTTTATTAGTTTTAGTTAATTTTATTAGTTTTATTTAGTTTTAGTTTGTTTTATTTATTTTAGTTAGTTTAGTTAGTTTAGATTAGTTTTCTCTTTGGTTTTCTTAAAAGACCTTAGAGCGGCCAACGGAGCCGTTAAACTCGTCAGGGTGGTCCATTCCAAACGGCTTGGGTTATTTAGACAACCCTGGACCGGTTTCACTCTCCCAATTGACGGACGGTCAATTTCGCCCGTCAACAGCCTCATATAAGTTTAACCCCAATTCTAAAACAATACAGAAGGTCCTTACTTGGAATTCTATTGGTAGAAGTACTTGTTTCCCATATACTAGCTCATAAGGGGTATGCCTAGTGTTGTTTCTCCAAGTGGTCCGATATGCCCACAAAGCCTCTGGAAGCCTATCAACCCAATCTTGATGATGAAATTGAACAATATTGGTTAAGATAGCTTCTAGAAATTTGTTTGTGGACTCTACCTGACCATTAGCTTGTGGGTGGTATGGATAATATTTGCAGTGCTTGATCCCATATTTCTTCGTTAGTTCTCTCATTAGCTTGGAAGTGAATTGAGTGCCTTGGTTTGTAACAATTTCACGAGGAACACTAAAGCGGGTAAATGTGTCTTCATAAATGAATTCGACAATGGATTTTTTTGTAGCCCTAATAAGGATTTTTCCTCTACCCACTTGGTGACATAATCTGTACAAACCAAAATACAATTTTTCTTATGAGACATGGGTAAAATTGGTCCTACAAAGTCAAGGGCCCATTTCTCGAAAGGTTCTATCATAACTTGGGCACACAAGGACATTTCGTCAACTAACGTGGGTCTTCCTATCCTTTGATAACTATCACAACTCCTCACATACTTGGAAACATCCTTAAAAATGCTAGGCCAATAGTAACCTGAATGTAACACCTTATATGATGTACGTTTGTCAGAAAAATGGTCACCACATGGTCCATCATGACAAATTTGTAGGATTTATGGTATCTCATATTCTCGGAAACATCTACAAATAATCAAGTCTGGACTAGTACAAAAAAGGTCATGGCCAACCTAAGAGTAATTGGCACTTTGCATAATAATTCTACGCTTTTCATGAGGTGACAAATGAGATGGTAACTTCCTAGTAGCTAAATAGTTTGCCATATCTGCAAACCATGGGGTATTTAAAGAAAGGGAAAAAAGGTGCTCGTCTAGGAAACTATCATCTATGGGAATATTGACATCCTAAAGTTTTTATGCGTGAAAGAAAATCAGCTACCAAATTCTCCTTTCCAGGTCGGTCAAGAATGATGATATTAAACTCTTGCAATAATAGGAGCCACCTAGTCACTCGACCATTAGTTATGGGTTTATTCATGAGGAATTTGATGGCAGAGTGATCTATATGTATAAATACTTCATAACCTGTGATGTAGTGGCAAAACTTATTAATAGCATGAACTACTGCCAAGAATTCATTTTCGATAACTGTATAGTTTAACTCGGCAGGGGACAAGTTCTTTCTCACAAAATAAATGGCATAGGACTGTCAATCTTCTTTCTGCCCTAATACTCCTATTGCAGTGTCAGAAGCATTAATGGATATGTGAAATGGAAGAGCCTAATTGGACCCCCTAGGAACTGGTGCCACAGACAACTTAGCTTTCAGAGTTTCAAAGGCGGTTTGACACTGCTCAATCCAAAAAAAATCAAAATCCTTTATTAACAATCCAAACATGGGTGCAAAACTCTTTGTGAAATTTTCAATAAACCGCCAGTAGTATCCGACATGTCTAAGAAAGCTTCTCACCTTTTTTTGAGTCTTGGGGGGTGGAATTCTGACGATGAACTCAATCTTAGCAGGATTGACTTTAATCTCTTCAGATGAAACGTGATGTCCTATAACCACTCGTTTAGTCAACAACATTTTACATTTTTCATGACTTAAAGACAAGTTCATTTATTGGCATCTGATAAGGACTTTTTCTAAGTTATCTGAGGCATCCTGGTAAGTATTTCCATATACTGTGAATTCATCCATGTATACCACCACACAATCATGAATAATATCAACAAATATCCCTAGTACTTCTTGTTGAAATGTGGCAAGAGCATTACACAATCCAAATGGTAAGACCCTATAGGCATAAGTGCCCCAAGGAAAAATAAAGATAGTCTTGTCTTGGTCCTCGGGTGCTATGCGAATTTGATTATACCCACTATATCCATCTAAAAAGGAGAAATATTTCTTTCCTAACAGGGTATCCAAGCCTTGGTCAATGAAAGGAAGAGGAAAATAATCCTTCAGAGTGGCCTTGTTAAGCTCCCGAAAATCAACACAAATTCTCCATTTCCCAGTTACTTTCTTTGGAACCACTACAAGCAGGGATACTCATTTACTATCGGAGATGGGATAAATAAATCCGACATTTAATAACTTTTGGATCTCCTCTTTTACTATATCCTTGAATGTTGGGTTCATCCTTATTTGGGGTTTCCTAATAGGTGTTACTTCCCCCTAGGTATATATGTGATGAATGCACGTGTCAGGGTGTATACCCTTCATGTCAGTGTATTCCCAGGAAAATGCCCCTGATTGTTATTTAAGGACACTTACTAACTTCTTTTGTTGGTCTGCATCTAGTTCGAAATTTATATGTAGAAATTTTCCTGGACTAATTTCGTAGGGCATGGTATAAGATGTGGTAGACTCGTCTATCTCAAAAATAAAATATGTAGAAGACGAAATCGATGGGTCCAACTATTCTTGAAATTATTTCACAAACATGTACTCAAATTGGGGAAACGATTGTGGAAAATCAACACACGTGATAGCAGAAATAAACTGGTTTAGCACATTTTCCATTGTGTTCTCCTGAAGTGCCCAGGAATGATCACTTGGCAACACAGGCTCTTCCCAATCCACATTATTGTATGGAAATTCAAGCCACCATATATTATCCATGATAGGTTGAGCTGGTGGATATATGGTGAGCTTATGTATAGAGTGTCCATTTGACATGGTCATTTCTCCCTCTCTACAACCAATAAATGCATTGGCTGCGGCTAACCAAGGTCTTCCCAAAATAATGGGATGCCCTTTGGTAGGATCCTTTGAGTGGATGACAAGAAAGTCCACTGGGTACTCCCATGAGGCTAAATTAACTATGATATCATCCAAAATTCCTTCAGGTATAACCCTTGTCTTATTTGCTAATTCCAAACTAGTTGGGGTAGGTCTAAGAAGAGGTTTTAGATGTAATTCCTTGAAGGTAGTAACAATCATAACATTGATGGCTGCCCCTAGGTCTATGAGAGTGTTCCCAATGGAAACCTAATTAATGGTTATGGTCACTACGGGGTTTCCTGGATTCCCATATTTTGCGACCTTAGGCTTCTCTGATATGTACTCACAAAGTTCTCCTATCAAATGTACTGTTGGAGGATCCTTCTACTTCCTTCCTAGCTTCTTAATACACAATTCTTTGACCACCTTTCTGTAGATTGGAATATCCTTAATGGATTGTAGCAAGGGAATTTTGACACAGATATTCTTCAATTCATTCAAGATGTCAAATTCTGGTCGGGTGGTAGGTTTCTCGATTACTAATATTTTTGGATAAGGAGGGGCATTCGTAATTTGTGAAGGTTAATTTTGGGGAAGCTTGGGTTCTTGGTCCTTAGGAATACTAACATCTTCCCACCTAGTGTCATCTGTGGGTTGTTTGGGGGTTTCCTCTTCTTCTTCTTCCCGGATGACTACTGAAGGTCTCTGCCTATCCAGAACTTTTCCCTACCTTAATTGAATCTCCTACAATGGAATGAGAGAAATAACATATGGAATATTCAAATAATGAGAATTATTGGTCAGTTGTGATCATGGATATGGGTCATATATTAATGAATTAATCTACGCAGTTAATCTCGAAAATAATATCTATAAATAACATATGTCAGGAAGACTTGCATCTCAACATTGTGAAGAGGTTGAGTGGGTTTATTATTGGTATTGGGCACTGGTTATTCCAGTAATAATGTCGGTCACGGGGAGCTTGCATTCTTGTATTGTTGCATTTTTTGTGGAATAGGAGGTAAATGTGGTGGAACAAAACTTGGAAAAAGATGTGGGATGTTCGGTGGAAACTAAGGGTAAGGATGGTTGGGCATAGGGATAGGTGGAGCTTGAGGGTTTCCTTGGTTATTCCCTCCTCTCCATCCTTGAAGCCAAGGATGGTGATACTATGTAGACCAGTTTTTCCAACTTGGTGAGTTCCACTATTGTGGTTGTTGATAATAGGGTGGAACTTGAGGCTGTAGATCTGGGTATGTAGGTTGATTCATAGGATTCCATGGCCTCCTAGGTGTATAAGAGGACTCCCCAGGTGTTGGTTGTGGAGCCTGATTATATTCCTGATTCAGAGGTCCTTTCTTTCATCCGTGTTTATACCCCCTGAAGTATTTACACCCCAGAAGTATGTACACTCGTCCACGTGGGGGAGTGCAGAGGGGGGTAACCCCTCTGCAGGGTCCGGGGGGGATATCCCCCCGGTTGGGGGCAAGCGGGCCGCTAGAGGAAAAATTTCCTTGTAAATGTATATTGTAATTTCATTATAAATCTGGACCGTTCATTATAAGGTCGTAGATCTAACGGTAGAGATTATGTTAGGGTTTTTTTCCCTAGAAGGCAACCCTCTTTTATGAGGGAAATGCATTGTGGCTATGGTTGATTGTGAATATTGTATTGTGAGATAGGAGATTGTGAGAGAAAGAAGAGGAAGTTACAACGGGTTTTCTGTAGGTTGTATCCCTTCATATGTTGGATAATAATAAAGGAAGGACCTAGCAATTTCTTTGGTGGACGTAGCCCATGCTAGGTGAACCACACAAATTTGTGTCTCTATTGTATTGTGTATATTTTGTGTTTTGTTTCCGCATTTGTTTTATTTTATTGCTCCACAGTCCTATTTTTCTAACAACTGGTATCGGAGTGAAAGGTAACTCGCAGGAAAAGAGGGTTCCTGGTTCGAGTGGGAGCAATGTCAGAAGATGGAAAGTTTAGGGTTGAGAAATTTAACGGCCAAAACTACCAGTTATGGAAGATGCAGA
>JZKD02S1804672.1:92329-104640 GCA_000966675.3 Picea glauca | reverse complement strand
CTACTATTCTCCCAGATCGTAAATGAATATCGTTGCATTGCGCAGGGAGAAGAGAAAATGTAGGCTGGTTATGAATATCAATGCACTACACAACTTTATTATTGGGGTTAGGGTTGGGTTGTACAGGTAGCTGGTGTCTCATCATTTGATTGTTTGGTGGAGTACCTGATGGTAAGGAGAGTGGTTGCAGAAATTGTGATTGAGGTAATTGATTTGGGAAGGGGGGTTGTTGTCCTCTCCAATTTGGATTCCATTGGTTTTGATATGGTTGTTGTTGTTGTTGTGGAGGCCAAGGAGTCCACATTGACGGATCAACAAAGGGTGGGTTAGTTTGTTGCATGGGTGGGTAATTCATTTGATTTAGATATTGCATTTGATTATAGGGAGGGTAAGTCATTTGATTGAAAGAAGGATAGTTATTCCAACGATTAGAAGATGTAAATGGGATTTTAGGATTCATACCTTGTCCCCATGGTTTCCATTTCCTTCTCTGTGTCATCAGATAGACAGCTTCAACTTCTTCATCAGTTGGTTGTAATGCTACCTTGATTCTTGGTATAGAAGGACATTTTTGAGTCTCATGATCTTTATCATAGATGGTGCATATTGGCTTTTTGTCCAATGGACATTCCCTTTGTGGGTGCTTGTCTCTGCATTTAGAACAAAAGATGGATAGAGCTGCTTCTACTTCTGCTTGCTTCTTTTGAATCTGTAGGGTGTCAATTTGTGAGGCAAAAGATCTTAACATTTCAATTTTAAAACCTTCAAGTAAATTACCTATTTCGGCTCTTGTTGCTCCCCCACTGACTGATTTTTGGACTCTTGAAAATGTGGTGTCCCTGCTATTTGATCTATTTCTTGAAGCTCCTCTTGAATATCTTTTACATAGGTTAACAATTTCATTGTATGATTCCTTAGATATTCCCCCTTTTCCAAGCATATTCAACATATCTAGACAATCATCCCTTACTCCTTTTAATAATATAGTTTTAAGAATATCTTTACTTACATTGGGGTGACTAGATCTTTGTAGATTATACTGTAGCCTTTCTACAAAATCCTCTAGATTTTCATCCTCTTTCTACATCATCTTAAATAGTTCCTCCCTTTTTTCTCTTGTTCGACAATAGTCCTGGTATTTATTTAGGAATTTCTGTTTCATTTGGTCCCATGTTGTGATTACATGGCCTCCAAGACTCATGAACCATCTTAGTGCATTTCCTTTCAATGTTGGTGGAAATAGCTTTAGTTTTTGAGCATTGGAAATGTAAAACTTCTGCATAATATATCAAACTCAAAAAGGAATTCATCAGGATCCTCTGAAGACAAACCATGAAAGTTAGGTAGTGCTGAGAGTGGAATGTTCTTCATGGGGGCTACCCCTCTAGGAAGATCACCAATAGGAAATCCTAATGTGGAGAAAGAGTTTTCATCATTTACCTCTCCTTCATGACCTACCTGTTCTTCATGATGCAATTCTTCATTGTACTCATCCATGTTTTCTTCTGTCTGCTCCCCTACTACGCTTGCTCTGTCCTCAATGTTT
This sequence comes from Picea glauca, assembly GCA_000966675.3. Classification (NCBI taxonomy): domain Eukaryota; kingdom Viridiplantae; phylum Streptophyta; class Pinopsida; order Pinales; family Pinaceae; genus Picea; species Picea glauca. The sequence goes on along the minus strand of JZKD02S1804672.1, from coordinate 103,094 downwards.
CCTGCTAGTTTCTTGACTGTCTCAGGACTCCAAACTTCTTTCCTCGTTTCAAAGTTGGCTTGAAATGAAGGCTGGGATTTTTGTTTCCGAGGGTTTGGTCATTGAGCAGTAGATTCAGAATTTGATATAATCTCGTCAATATAAGTCTTTCTTCCTCCTCTTCCTCTGCCCCTGCCACCTGTAGGGCCAGTGTCTTTGGGGTCTCCACGTCCTCTCATGCAATCTTTGTATCTGAAAAATCATAAGTGCTTTTGAAATCTATAATTACCTTCCCTGGCAACGACGCCAAAATGTTGGTCACTATAATTTCTTATTTAACTAAACAATCAAGTGCTACATAAATTGTCAACCCAGGGAAGTCTGTTTATTTCAAAGGTAATCATGCACTATATATGCTCAATCTCGAAAGCAAACTAGAGTTATAGTAAAAACATATTAATCACACTTTGCCTTGAACAAACTGAAGTTCTAACTTGAATTACAGGAAAGCAACCTACCTATTGCAGAGCTCAAAGTTTAAAGAAATGATTAATTGAAGAATCCTGGATTACATTAAAATAACAACAAGATGCTGCAACAGGAAAGACCAACTATTCTATAACCAGAGAACATGACCCTATTCCCAAGCAAGAATCTTCAGCACCTGTTTCCAATCATCACACTCTGATGAACTCATTACTGATTGAAATGATTGACACACACTGAAGGTTAACTAACTCTTAACAGAGAACATGACCCTATTTCCTAAGCAGGAATCTTCAGCACCTGTTTTTGATTAGCACACTTTCATGAACTCATTAAAATAATTGACATGCACTAAAGGCTAACTATCTCTAACAAAGAACATGACCCTATTCCCTAAGCAGGAATCTTCAACACCTGTCCCTGATTATCAATCTTTCATAAATTCACCAAGAAGGATTGATAACTAGAATGATTAACAGTTACCTAAGCATGAATCATATGAAAACAATGTAACAATCGGTAAAACAGAGTTTCAGCAAGGCAGAGTTCAGTAAAGTAGTGTTTCAGCAAAACAGAGTTTACAAAGTAGTGTTTCAGCAAAATAGAGTTTAATCAAGGCATGAACAGAAATAACACTAACACTCTACAAAGCTAATGGGTGAATCTTGTGAAGAAGGTGGGCCCTCCCGTCTCACAAGATTCCCCTGAAACGAAAAGAACTAGAGAGAAATGCTTAGAATAGTATTTTATTCATCTATCAACTGTATCATATTACAATGTCTGAAATGAAACATGTCCTTCTCTGTAAATCCTTCTTCGCTAAAGAAGAAGGTCCCCTCTAATGATGATTTCCTCTTATTTAAAGAGGAGAATCCTCTCGATACAATTTGATCATCAAATTACATTTGCACATCTGAATCCTATTCTTAGTCGGATCTGATTTCTATACTAGAATAGGATATCCTAGTCTCCCGTAACAGAATACTATTACAAGTGCTGAGTGAGGTGTTGCTGTTGCGGTTGGAGTAATAGATTCTTTATTCATCTTCTTGTTACTGCTATTGTATGTTGTTTCAGCATCGCAAATCACATGCTGTTTCAGCCACGAGATTTGCGTTCTGACTATTTCAGCAACTTGGTCTCAGGAAGCAGCGATGGTTAATGCCAGCTCAAGGTGCGACTGTTGTGGTCATAACAATTTTGTGTTGCTGTTTCAGCATCGTAGACCACGGAGGGTGTAACAGCTTCTTCTGGTGAGTTGCTGTTTCAGCATCATTGACCAAGAAATGTGTAACAACTTCTTTTGTGTGAGTTGTTGTTTCAACATCGTTGACCACGGACTGTATAACAACTTCTTCTGTGTGAGTTGTTGTTTCAGTCACATGGTTTTCATGCTTTAACTATTTTAACAACATGCCTCAATGCTAATATGCAGTTCAAACTATTTTAGCACTTATACATTTCTGATCAATGGTTAAGTACGAGAGTAATGTAAAATTATATGCAAAATAGATTAAACATATAGTAAAGAGAAGAGACGTTGTATACCTTTAGAAAGATAGGGTAAGGTGATAATGTGAGTATAAATGTGAGTGAAACAAGGGTGTAAAGGTAGCAAAAAATGTGAGTAAAAAGGTACATTGTATGGTCCTAACAAGCAGTTGGCAGCTTGATGTATGCAATGGTTTGCACAAGACCAAATATTGCACATGCAGTGGGAGTTGGAAGCAGGTATATGAACAATCCAGGTAAAGAACATTGGGAGGAAATAAAGTGGATTCTCAGGTATTTGAGAGATACTACTACTCATGCATTATGTTTTGGAGGTTCGGTCACTTTTCTACAGGGATATGTTGATTCAAATATGGAAGGTGATAAAGACAATAGGAGGAGCACCACAAGGTATTTTTTTACTATAGGTGGAACAACAGTAAGTTGGATTTCAAAACTACAAAAGGTTGTTGCACTTTCAACAACAGAGGCAGATTATGTTGTTGCTACAGAGGCTAGTAAAGAGATGATTTGGTTACATAGGTTTATGGAGGAATTGGGAAAGAAGCAGGAGAACAACAGGTTGCACTGTAACAGTCAGAGTGCCATTCACCTTGCAAAGAACTCAGCCTTCCATTCAAAGACTAAGAATATATAGTTGAGGTACCAATTCATACGATCCACCTTGGAAGATGGACATTTGAAGTTGGAAAATATACACACTAGCCAGAATCCTGCAGACATGTTAACAAAGGGAGTAACCAGGGAGAAACTGAGTTCCTTCTCAGTTTCAGTTGGTATTCAAGAATAAATATGAAGATGAGAAATTTTCCAGGTCCAAGAAGGTTCAGATTCCAGCATATACAACAACAGTGGAGTTGTTGAGATCAGTCTCCAAGTGGGAGATTGTTGGTTGTGGAGCCTGATTATCTTCCTGATTTAGAGATCCTCGCTTTCAGCCATGTTTATACCCCATGAAGTATTTACACCCCATAAGTATGTACACTCTTCCACGTGGGGGAGTGTAGAGGGGGGGTGCCCCCTCTATGGGGTCCGGGGGGGCTGTCCCCCCGGCTGGGGGGTCTGGGGGCAAGCAGGGGTTTAGGGGTGAAGCCCCTGAAGGAAAAATTGTCTTGTAAATGTATATGGTAATTTCATTGTAAATCTGGACCATTCATTATAAGGTCGCAGATCTAATGGTAGAGATTATGTTAGGTTTTTTTGCCCTAGAAGGAAACCCTCTTTTATGAGGAAAATGTATTGTGGCTATGGTCGATTGTGAATATTGTATTATGAGATAGGAGACTATGAGAGAAACAAGAGGAAGTTACAATGAGTTTGTTGTAGGTTGTATCCCTTCATATGCTGGATAATAATAAAGGAAGGACCTGGCAATTTCTCTGGTGGACATAGTCCACACTGGGCGAACCATGTAAATCTGTGTCTCTATTGTATTGTGTATCTTCTATGTTTTGTCTCCGCATTTGTTTTATTTTATTTCTCCACGGTCCTGATTTTCTAACACCAGGATCCCCACTTCTATAGATGGATAAAAAACTGGGCAATGATGGACATTTTTTAGTTGAGTGGTCCTCCATGCATAAGACACAAACTGAAATGTTATCTAATGGGAATTCCCTTGAGGAATTCTTCCTCTTGCATCTTGGGAAAAATATGCTCATTGTTGCATTTTCCTCCTCCTGTTTCTTTTTAATCTTTACGATGTCCAACTGGGAACCTATTGTGCTTAAGATATCTATTTTGAATTTCTCTAAAAGGTTCCCTATCTCTACTCTTGTGATACCACCTGAACTAACTGGATCTCGAACATTCTTCCCTGTTTTAGCTCTACTCCTCGAGTAATTCTTACACATCTCATAGATTTCAGAAAATTGTTTATGGGAGATGTCACCTGATGCCATCAGGTTAAGCATCTCTAGGTATTCTTCCAAAATTTCTTTAAGGCAAAGGGCCCTGACTGCATCATCTAGAAGGTCATGGTACTTTTATTTCTGTGAGATATAGGCAAACCGTTCCATATAATCCTCGATATTCTCATCCTCTAACTGCTAGATTTTGAAAATATCATTACGAGAATCCTTGGACTTGTAGTAGTCTTGGTATTTCTTAATAAATGTATCTTTCATATCTTCCCAAGACCTAATACTAGATTCTCCCAATCCCATGAACCATCTTAGTACAAAGTCCTTGAGGGTGGCAGGAAAGAGTTTTAGTTTCTGGGCATCTTATAAGTAGTTGTAGCTCCTGCACAAGATGTCGAACTCAAATAGGAAGGTATCCAGGTCTTCACTGCTTTTACCATAAAAGGTGGGTAGTGCCGAGAGGGGAATGTTTTTCATATTGACATTCTATGTGGTGTCCAAAATTGGAAACCCGAAGGTGGTCTCAATTTGGTTTTCAACATCTTCTCCCTCCTCATGTCTTACATGGTTGTGATCCTCCTGATCATCCATACTGGTTTGGTTTCCAAAAAAAGAGTACCTAAATGGTTTTATCCTTGAAGAGAACAAAGTATCCCAAGGTTCTTTTCTGAGAAAGGTATCCCTCTAATGGGAAGGTATTCTGATTGCTTGGATGTCTGGGACTCTACTCGAGCCGATTGATATTATTGGTACCAAAGTTTTTGTTTCAATATGATAAACAATTATATTGGCTGAACTACCAAACAAAGTATTCACCTGTTCAGGGTCTATGATTTCGACAAAGTTGGGGTCTCCTGATGGTGGTGATAAAACAAAGGTTGTGTTGGTTGGTTCTATGGAAGGATTGAGTGGTCTTGCTTCCTATTCCACTATTATTGATGCTTCAATTTTCTGTTCTATAGTGCTCCCAGTTCTAGTTTCTTCAGAGACTTCTTTAGCTCTTTGGGTTGAGCTAGCCCCTACTTTTCGATATCAGTCTACATAGTTTATGAGTGGAGTGTTCCTTCCCCCCAAAAAGTCAGAAGGAACCTTGGTTGAAAGGTTTGATTTGGTTTTAATGTATCTTCCCTTTGGGTCCCTAGGTCTATTCATGAAAGCAAACATAAAGAAAAACTACCATTGGGTTTGGGGGAAGTTGCTATAATAGATGTGCATATTCTTACCTCTCATCTTAAATTCCCCCCACCACCAAACTAATGCTAAGGTTTATAAATGATCTATATCCTAATTATTTCCTACCTTGAGACAACTCCCTGGCAATGGCGTAAAAAATGATGGGTGTTCTATATGCACTAAATTCCTCAATTAAATTGTCAACCCAGGGTAAGTAAACTTAGAGTTGTAGCACTATATGTGCCAAGGTAGAAAAGTTAGAGGAAGTATGATATAACTAAGGAATGGTATATCTAAAGGTTAATCTACTTAAGCAAAGACTATCAATGAACAAACCCTATTAAAGATCTTGGACTATTTATCCTAAGCAACTTTTAAACAATGGATCGATGGACTGTTCCTAAAAAAGCAAATCAAAACCCTATTTTAAACAAGTTAACCTATTTAATATAATGAGAAACAACAAGTAATCTATTCAATCTATTCAACTTAATGAGAAACAACAACAATAAGTTAATCTATTCAATCTAATGAGCATCAACAAGTAAGAAATTAAACAACTAACCTAGTAAAACTTATTCAACAAGTAAACCTATCAAAACTATTCAACAAGTAAACTAATCAAAACTATTCATCAAGTAAACTCTATTCTTAAGATAAAAATCATAATCATTTCTAATCTACAAAGGGAAATATTAACCTATTTTAATCAAAATCATCATGACAATATTCAAAGATTAATAAAAAATATTCTTAATCTATGATAACAAGAAACATCAAAGATGATGATTATGTCTTCGGTGCCTAATGACATCACGATGGCATCTAATGATTAGTGATAACTCAAGAGTAATGAATTCAATACTAACTTCTATGGAGAAATGAAAAGTATGAATCAAACAATCTAACGAGAGCTTAACCATCATATAAGAAATATTAACTATCCTAAAAATCCATGTGATCTCTTAATTTCATGCATCAACCATCGATGATAAGAAAATACTATTATACTAATTTAAATGCAATCTTATACTAACTCAAGTAAATTTTCAAGATTATAAACTTATGATTAAAAAATTAATTCAAATTCAAACCTCTAATTAAAATCACAACTCAAATCTAAAACTAGAACTTCATAAATTAAACTAAGCTAATCCTACTATTAAAAATTCAGACTTCAAACCAAAATGCTTATAAAAATATAATCCAATTTCTACTTCTATCTTAACATACTACAACAATATTGATAAGAAAAATAGATTCAGGAAAGCATAACTCAAATTGAGAATTAAATCAATTAACAAAACTTGCATTTATTAATCCATCGAAACTTGTAAAAGAAACTCTGTACTCTGTGTTAAACTAATACTCTGTTCTAACTACTCTGTTTTAACCTGTAGAAATTCAATTTAACATTTTAACACACAAACAAGGTTAGTATATTGCAAGCCATTCACTAATAAATAAAAGACACAACATAATAGATAGATATCTCCTACAAGCAACCTCCAAAAAGGGAATTTAAACAATTAAATGATGAACAACAAACACATAGTATTTAAAATGACAAAACACATATAACATGAAATGAAGTAAATGATAACTACACAACTGAAAGATGCAATCTATCTATCTAAGTATTCACCCAGACCACTGGTGGGCCCCCCAGCAGGTCATGGCTACTCCTCAACAACAAATCACAATCTTAATCAACATGGTTCTCTCATTAAATTAGAGAAACGTAGTCTTAACACGAGTTTGCAGAAATGTTTGAGTTACAAAACAAAATGGATTCTAACAATTCTTAACATCTGGTCTGGCCACTACTGGTGGTATTTATAATGATTACAATTCTAGAGGTCAACCACTGGAAGGCTCGACCTCTTCTAAAAATGGTAAATCCCATTAAATGCATGCTAACAACCTTTAGTTTCTAGAAACTGAATGAGCCACTCAATGATTAGCATAATTACTTAATCCAAGATGTCAAGAGCTCAGTAGCTGGAGGCCACGAGGGTGAAAAAAACCCAGGTTGCCGATTCTCCCAGCATAGGCCGCTAATATAAAAGCCGCCAAATCTCTTATGCTCCAAGTGATGGATGCAGTGTTGGACATAGTGCTAGATGAAGTACATGATCGGGTGTTGGATGAAATGCCAAACGAGATACCAGATGGAAAATTGCATTGTAAATTCATCATATGACACACAGATCACACATTATATTCTTTTAAACATTAAATCAAATCGAATTTAACTCAAAACCATTGCAAAACATCAATTGCACATACCTGTTGTAGATCCACGATGAATTGATACAAAATCCTTTGAAAACATCTTCAAAATGGTTAAATACACATATAATATCGGAATAGTTTGACAGGATGGTCTTGCCTCAATGGAAAGAGGGTCATGAGGATTAAGAGGTTGTCGAATAAATTCAAAATTCTCATAAAGATCATGTTTTGATGGAATCCTCCATACAAAACAAGAAGGTGTTTGATGTGGATCTACTGTGTCAGTAGGATGAATGAGAGTCCTAAACTCATCATTAAAAATTGGTTCTATGGATCCCATATATGTCTCGGTAATTGGTCTCAATGGAAAATAAGGGATTTATTCTTCTATAATATTATTGAATGAGTCCAATCGAACTAGGAGTTGTTCAATAGGAGCTTCTGACATAGGTGTTGTCCCTTGACCAAGTTTTGGATAACTTGGGTCATGTTTGACCGATTTTGGAACTTCGACAGGCTGGTCGAAGGCGGAGCACCAAGGCGAAGTGGAGATCTTAGGATCTTGCCCCCTTTTGTGGGATTTTTGGGTTTAGGGTTTATGTAATGGGTATGGGATATCAGCCCATGGGTTTACCCATGTTTAGGCCCCCTTTTTAATGTATAAATAAGTAGCTAGGCGATGTAAGAAATGCCAATGGCTTAGTGCTAATTTTAGATAAGTGTGAGTAGTTGTGAACGCTCTGTGCATACCATGTAAGACTTGCAGAGCTAAGTGCAAGTGGTTGTAAGAGACTGTGTAAAGGCTTTGTGCTGTGACCTAACTTGGGGAAGGAGGATCTGGCGAGGTGCGCACAGATCTCCTGTCCTATGCGGAGTTGGTTTGTGGCTCTGTGCATGTAAGAGATTGGAAGAAGCTAATAAGTAAGAAGAAGAGTTGGTGGATGTAGCCCCACACTGGGGGTGAACCACGTATATCCTGTGTTATGGTTGCTTTGTGCGATTGATGTGATTTATGCGTAGTGCTGTAATATTTATGTATGTTAGATGAATCTGATATAGTATCTTAGTGATTAATATCTTGAATGAATGCTAGATTTTTTTGATGCTATGTGATGAATGGTTAGATATGCTTAGATCTCGTTGAATACTACATTGTTATGTAATTAGGGTTTTAGCCTGCGATGTGAATCAGGGTTAAAGACTAATGAATATTAACTGCTAAGTGCTCTGTTAAGTGTTGTAATCATAGATATGTGTCCCAAATAGGTTGCAGACACTTGAGTCCTACAACCCCCCTGCCTCTACCTCGAGTGAGACTTCATATACCTCACAGGTGTTGTTGAAAGGACCAGTAGTTAGGGTTTTGTTGGTGTGCTGTGTTAGCGTTGAACCCTGGGTCTGCCCCTATGCCAACAAATGGTTCCGTTGCCAATACCTTGAAACTGTGATTGCTAGGAACTGAAGAAAAGAGAAAGCTCTGTGCGTAGATCTGTTTCTATAGTGCGCAGTATCCTACTTGACTTGTGAAGCTCTGTGATAAGAAAGGAACCAAATATGAAGAAAATAGGTAAGATCTTAAAGCTTTGTGCTATGATAAAGGTAAGATAAGTGGAAATTTTTGTTTCAAAAGAATGGATCTAGGTGTGTTTGATAGATTTTGTCCTAGTTTGAAAACTAGGGCATAGCTAGAAGAAACAAGATTTGATATGAATAGATTTGATAGAAATAGCGAAAGATATGTTATTCCTATGCAAAGAAAGAATTGTTGGACTAACAAATGGATGCAGGATCCTAGAAATATTTTTTTCCAGGTCCATCACTATGATCCCATTGCGTAGTACAAGAAAGGTTAGGGATCATTTAGGAGAAATAGAGGATTGACTGTTTGTTATAATTACAGAAGACTGGGACATATTACTAAGGAATGCCCTAGTAGAGGTCCTATTTGCCTTTGTTGTAAAGCTACTGGACATGAAGTTTTGGATTTCCCTAGAATGATTGCTAAGGTTGAAAAGATGAATATGAAGCAAGAAAACTATGAAGAAGGTCAAGAAAATAAGGATGTGCTAGAGCACCAGAACGAATAAGAGGATCTATTATTGTAGATAAAAGAAACATTGAATGATCACAAATACATTAGTTTACTAGAGATCTTAAAAGAGAAGCAATGCATATAAAAAATAATAGGAGACTTCGACATAGACTGTGTCTTGGATACAAAAACACAGGTGAACATTATGCCATAAAGTACTTGGGAAATTTTGGGAAAGCCTGATATGAATCCTTCATTGGGAGGAATAGGATTGTTTAAAGGAAAGATGATAACCTTATGTGGAAGACTTACTCATGTACCTATGAGTGCTCATGGAACATCGACAAAAGAAGAATTCGAGTTCATTAATTTTGTTGAGAACAATGCTCCCTTTGCACTTTTGTTGGGAAAGACTTGGATTGAGAGAGATAAGATCCGAAGAAAATAAGAAGAGGAAACTATAGAACAAAAAATGTAAGATATAAATGATTTCATGTCTAGGAGAATAACGCGCTTAATAGAAGAATAGGAGGACAAGTCAAAGCAGCTAAGGACCAAATACCTAGCTATCGAAGTTGAAAGAACACAAGAAGGATTAAAGAACCTATCCATGAAGGATAGTAAAGAACCTACTCCAGAAAAAGTAAGCGAAGAAGTATTACCCTCGAACCCTGTGAAAGACCCTCAACAGTGTGAAGTTACTAAGCTAGGAGAAGATAGGAACAAGAACGGAAGGAGGAATCCAGAGTTACAGATCACTGGAAAGAAGGATAGAAATATCATTAAGAAGAAAGCAAAGCTATAAAAGTTGCAGGAGGTTCCAGAGAGGACTTCGCAGAAGGAAGGCTTGAAGAACTTGAACCTCGTCGAAATAGTAGAGCAGCACAGACTGGCACTTCACCACGACGAAGCAGTAAGTTGAGGTAGCTCGAGCCAAGCTCGAGGCCTTAGAAGTAGAGTTACCCAGATCAGAGTGACTTGGGACAAGTCACATGTGAGTGTTGGGGTCCTGTTGGCCCTTGACCAAGTTTTTGAGAACCAGGGTCATGTTTGACTTATTTTGGAACTTCGACCGACCGGTCGAAGGCGGAGCACCTAGGCGAAGTAGAGATCATGGTATCTCACCCCCTTTTGTGGGATTTTTGTTTTTATGGTTTATGTAATGGGTATGGGATGTCATCCCATGGGTTTACCCATGGTTAGGACCCTTTTTCGATGTATAAATAAGTAGCTAGGAAACGTAAGGAATGTTGATGGCTTAGTGCTAATGTTAGCTAAGTGCGAATAGTTGTGAATGCTCTGTGTTGATACTGAGAGGGGGGTGAATTAGTATCAAGTAAAATTTAAAACCTTTTTCAACTTATACTTAAGCCATTCAACTATATCTGATGAGAAATGAACAATAGTATAAGAGTTACACCAATACACCACAATACACCATGCACAATATATGAGAAATAATCAATAGTTATTGTTCAAGGGAAGT
>JZKD02S1804672.1:75437-88758 GCA_000966675.3 Picea glauca | reverse complement strand
CATGAGGATCCACGTGATGTGCCACATACCACTGGAAACAACATGATGTATACTATCCATCCATGGGTGTTGTATATGCATGTGCATTTTCCTTCATGTCCAAATACCTTCATCATTCTTGCGGTCCAAAACCCATGACGAGGATTGACATCAATGACAACAACCAATCTTCCAACACTCTGTGCATACTATGTAAGACTTGCAGAGCTAAGTGAAAGTGGTTGTAAGAGACTGTGTAAAGGCTTTGTGCAGTGACCTAACTTAGGGAAGGAGGATCTAGTGAGGTGCATGCAGATCTCCTGTCCTATGCAGAGTTAGTTTTTGGCTCTGTGCATGTAAGAGATTGGAAGAAGCTAATAAAGAAGAAGAAGAGTTGGTGGATGTAGCCCCATGCTGGGGGTGAACCACGTATATCCTGTGTTATGGTTGCTTTGTGCAATTAATGTGATTTATGCTTAGTGATGTAATCTTTATGTATGTTAGATGCATTTGATATAATAGATTAGTGCTTAATACCATGAATGAATGTTAGATTTGTTTGATGCTATGTGTTGAATGGTTAGATATGCTTAGATCTGGCTGAATACTGAGTTGATCTGTAATTAGGGTTTTATCTTGCGATGGGAATCATGGTTAAAGACTAATGAATATTAACTTCTAATTTCTCTGTTAAGTGTTGTAATCATAGATTTGTGTCCCATCTAGGTTGTAGACACTTGAATCCTGCAAGCTCCCCTACCTCTACCTCGGGTGAGACTTCATCTGCCTCGCAGGTGTTGTCGAAAGGGACAGTAGTTAGGGTTATGTTGGTGTGTTGTTTTAGCGTTGAACCCTAGGTCTTCCCCTGTGCCAACAACATGTTTAGTATGAGGAGTGGGATCCTCAACCATAACCAAGTCTCTTTTTGAATTTTCTAACAAAGGAGTAGAAACACTCCCAGCGTCATAGCGATTTTCTACCTCTTCACGGTAGATGCCTTCTGGTGAATTAGGAGGTAAGGGTTCATAGAATTATTTCGAAGGAAAACCTTGCATCCTACGTGATTTGCAAAGACCTTTATTGTCTACAGGATCAATCTTGAAAAAATTATTAAAACAACAACAGACGCTAAAAAATCTAGAAAAACCAACAAGCAAACAAACCTTTTCTCAATGATCATACTAGTTGGTGATGAAACACAACATCGCGTCATCAAATTGAGAAGGGGATAGGATATGAGCGGGTGGAACAGTTACAATGACAACCTCCTTAACAGACTTATGCCTTGATGCAATCTTTCACACAGTAATCATGGATTTACCCTCCAAGGAGCCCGAGTGAGTTTGACCACCATTTGTTCCAGGTATAGTGAAGACTTCCCTTCACTATCACCTTGTGTAAAGAACCTAAATATTACAGCTACTAAATACACCAACTCCCAGTCATCCTCTGGGTAGGTATAGTTGACAGTCCAGTTTGAACGTATGGGCAGGATAATAAGTTTGAAATTCTTCAAGAGAACTAAGGACAAATGGACCGGTAGAACTTCAGAGGACCTCGAACAGATTCATAATTCATGAAGCATCAAGGCCAAATGAAGACAATTGGACCTCAAGAAGAACCCCCAATATACGATATTACTATTACAAATGATTAAACCACAGAGGGATAATCTCCATAGCTCTCCCGAACGCGACCTCATGCGTAACTCCTGTGTGAGAGGGGGATCCCAGATATGCTTATATGAAAATTGGATTTTCTCTCCCTATCGGAAGATGCTAAGTTTTTTTTGAATTCTTTGGAGAGTTGTACTCACAACCCAATCCAAAGCACTAATCCTAGTTTAATGTTGGTGGAAGAATCTAAAAATAAAAAATTTCTAGATCAATTTTATTTAGCGTTGATTTTTGTGGCTGTTCTTTACTCAGAGGTGAATGAGAGTGAAACTGATGATATTATGACTCGAATCCCAAAGAAGAATAAGAAAAATGATAAACAATCGTTTCTTTCAATAAATTTATATTTATGGGAAGGAGAAGGATTTTCTTTCTTTCACTAGCATACACAAAAATGCATAAATTTCATGCAATTGCTTTCAACAAGAATCCAATTCAATGCTAAACTATTCCAGAAGTTGATTCTAATATCTAAAATACAATCATGAAAATATATCTCTTTGTTTAAATGAAAACTTTAATTGATTTGATTCGAAGCTTCTTATGCCAACCAGATTTCACTATTTGTAGTTTTAGAGAATTGGAAGCAAGTATCATATAAACAAAAAGAACACTCTCACAATGATCAAACAAGAAGAAAAACAAATATAAACTTTTCAAAAAGAAATCCAAAACTCAAACAAGAAATTTGGTTGGAAAGATACACATCAAAGACCAAATGGAACAATACAAAGATATCTCAACTTCCTTGTGACAACTTTCAACCGATCAAATGAATGAGAAAGTATCGAAAATGAACTCAAAATTTCAAAGAGGAAGAGTGATTTCAAAATAAGGAAATATCTTAAAAATCCAAACAAAGAACCAAAAAATCTTAGAAAGAAACAGGTTGCAAGTTTTATAGAAGACACAAACTGATAGAAAACGTCCTAAGCAAGAGGAAAAACCAAAAAATCACACCTAGCAAAGATATCCAACAATTTTCCAATAGAGGGAAAAATCGTCGCTCTGGTTATATAAGCACTAGAGTGCTACAATGCTCTCTAAAGAATTGCAGGGGAGCGATGATATTGAAATCAACACTTTTGCTATAAGGGAAAGGGTGGCTGTTTTCTGAGAATAAAAAAGTATCAACTCAGAAAATAAAAAATCAGGAAGGCTTGATCATCAGCTTGTGTAATATGAATTCAGGACTAAGAACACATGTATAAAAGAGGAAAAATACAATGAGTAGGATCTAAAGATGAGAAAAGACTAAGACAAGACCAAGGAAAAACTGAAAGCTTTGATCTCCAGTGGAGTCACCAATTTTTTTTGTAGGAAAATTATCCCGCAGACAAGTGAATGTCCTCTTGGATCTTAGACCCCTATGACCAAGACAAAAAAATGCTAACATTGAACACTAACATTCCTTTAAATGTAGCTAAAACAGTCAAAGGAAAATAGGAAGAAATAATGAGTACCTTTTTCTGAAGTTTGTCCTTGCTCAGTCTAGGTTGAACTTGATCTTCAATCCCTTTAATGAGTTCTGTAATTCAATAGACAACAAAGACAATGCATGCTTCCTATTATATCAAGATTAGTTTAAACTAGATTTATCAATAAGAGACAAGCCCATGCAAATATACACAAACTTGAAGGAAATAGGCTGAACATGTATATTAATGAGAACATAACTAGGTGCTTACAATCTGTAGATGTAGATGCAACAACCTCACCAAGTCCTCCTTGTCCAACCTTGATGTAGGAGCATCGTCCAAAGCCAAATCACACCCCTAACCAAAGGAACAACTAAACGCGCGGATGCAAAAAGAGCACGTTTTTATGAAAATGTTTTGAATTTTGAAAACTGAAGCATTAATGTAATATCTAGGAGAAGCGTACTTACATTTATGTCTTAGAGATACGAACAGATCTGGAGAAATTACTCTCATTTGTTGGATGTAATAGGCATTTAAGTCTGATAAATGTAAAGTAGGTAGATTTAATTTAATAGATTAGACAATTAGAAGCTAGGAGGGAAAACATATATAGACACCCTCACCTTTGTATCATTGTAACATAGAACATTAGGAGGATCATTTAGAATTCATAAGCTGTAGAGCTATAGCAGAGAGCTGTAGAGAAGAACCCATGTACATGAGCACTTGAGTTAATATATGAAGCTTTGAATCAATTTTCATGGTGTTATGATGCTTACTGTTTACATTTGTTAAATGGTATGTTTATAGTTGTTTGTTTTCTTTGTTATGAATATATCTCAATGCTGTGTTGTGTGTATGATATCATGTTGAATGTATGAAGTCTGAGAGAGAAGAAGAATGAGTTTCAATAGTTTCTCTTCCTAAGAATTCCTGCAAGGAGTGCAGTGAACGTCTGCAAGGTGTGCGTCAACGAGGGTCTGAGTTTCATTTCAGAAAGATTAGGAGAGATACCAATGTTTTCATACCCATAGAAGTGTAGGTGAAGCACAGAGCCATGCAAGGTGTGCACAAGCTGGTTGAAGACTTAGAGATTATCAATTAAGGTGAAGGCTGAGGGACCACTGTTGCAAAGAGTGCACAGGGTCGAAGACCCAAATAACTAGAAGTTATTTGAAATTTTTCCGCAAGGAGTCCGAGCAGGAACCTTTTGGAAGGATTGAGTTTGCAAGTGAAAGCTCAGGAGAGATAACACCTTTGAAGTGTTCAAAGGAAGACAGAGATCAAAAATGTCACATAGAAATCAATTTCAGGAGGGAGAATACTCAGTCATTGGACATAAGTCATTGAGTAGTGAATCGATCGGTTAGAATTCTTCGTGGAGAGCTTGCGAATTTGTGAGGATCGTAGGATCCAATGGGGTCGTATGGACGGTGAGGGGCCTTCGTGAAAGAAGTGTGAAGTTTCAAGAGTCTTTGGATCTTGCAGAGTTTCAAGGTGATTAGAGGTCGGTGAAACCCATCACCCATGATGTGAGGGTCCATATGAGCCGTTGATCTCATTTCAACCCACGTCATTGGATCATTTCGTGAACTCAGGGTTCGTGAGTTTGGAGGCCAGACCAAATTCTTGGTTTGCGCAAAGTTTCAAGTTGCGAGGAGTGGGGAAGGAGATCCAGACCATTGGATCCAAGCCATGGGAGAATCATTGGATTAGAACCTCCATGTGGTATCACGTACTCAGGGGTTCAGGGTTTGAGAGAGTTTATTTTTGACTACAGAAGTCGTGAAGTGCCGAGCATCGAGGCTCGTGAAAACACGTGGCACATCCATTTGGTGGAGACTGTGTGGTTGACAGGTGGCATAGTAACAGTGCCCAGAGAAAAGTGAAAGTGGGTGATAGGTGGTGGACCCACGTCACCTGGGAAGGAGTCAACCATTATTAACTTATCGCATCTCATGGATTTGCGAAGGAGGAGCACGAGGGCTCATCACTCCAACTTGCGAAGTTGTGAGTTGCGGGAGGTGCTAGAGTTAGGCCCTAGCCAGTGGTCATTAGTAGAAGTGCTAGGAAGGAAGGGGCCATACCCATATCACATTCTCAAGTATCAGAGGTTTGGATTCAAGGGTCTTCGATTCACAAACTCGCGAGATCGTGAGTCACGAAAGGTGCTTGTGCTAAGGTCGGGTTGTGGTCATGTGGAGGTGAAGACTCACACCTGGTGCACATGGTAAAGGTGAAATTTTCATAAAGGACTTGTGGATACGTTGAAGGTTCTAACAAGGAACTGAAGGAGTCACTTCAACTCATGGATAAATTAGAACGATCCTGTGCAAATCTCAGATAGGGGGGTCAGGGGTCTGCATCATTTGGTATCAGAGCTAGAAAAAATTCTTTTCTTTCTGTAGTAGAGACAAGAGAGAAAATTTTACAGCCATGCCGTCGAGAAGAAGAGACAGGAAAATACCTGATCCAGCAAAGGAAAGAGAAATGCCGAGAAGAAGAGACAAGAAATTACCTGATCCAGCAAGGGAAAGAGAGATGTGTGAATTACGTGCCAGACTTGATGCTATGGAGACAACACAAATGTGCACAGTCGACGCTGGGGATATCAGCGAGGCTGAAAGTGAAAATGAAGCCAGAAACCAAGGATTTGCAGTCGAAGATGCTGCAGAAGAACGCCTATTCAAGGTTGTTGCAAGGATAGGTGCCAGAGCAAAAATGGACATTCCAGTGTATGAGGGAAACTTGGATGTTGAGGAGCTTCTAGACTAGATTAGAGCTCTAGACAAATACTTCGACTATGAGGATGTCGTGGAAGACAAGAAATTCAAACATGCCATTACTAGACTTAAAGGGCATGCAACACTATGGTGGGATGAACTGCAGGCTAACAAACGCTGCAAAGGCAAGCAGAAAATCAAAAACTGGGATAGAATGGTTGCAAATATGAAAGCCAAATTTATACCTAGGGATTATCAAATCACTCTATTTTGGAGGATGCAAAATTTGAGATAAAAGATGATGTCATTGAAAGAATACACTAAATAATTCTACAAGATAAACATCAGAGTAGGTCATCGGGAAAGCAATGATGAAAAAGTTGCCAGGTACATGAATGGCCTGGGATATGACATTCAATATGAGATGATCATGTTGACCATTCAGACTGTGGAATATGCTTATCAGATAGCTTTGAAAGCTGAAGAGAATCTGAGCTAGAAGCAAGGTTAGAGAGGGTGGGGTAGAAGTCAAGCCAGAGGCAAATCAATTGCCAAAGACATAACTCAAAGACCTAAAGAAGAGGGGAAGAAACCTCAAATTCAACTTGAGAGAGGAGGAATCTCACAGGGAAGGCAGTATGCTGATGGAAATACTTTTCCTCGAGCCAGAGGAAGAGGAAGAGGCAGAGGAGGTGAAGTGAAATGCTTTGTCTATGGAAAAATCGAACATAAATCCTATGAGTGTCTAGATAAGAAGAAAGATGGTGGTGAAACTCACATTTCCTAAGCTCAAGGATGAAATGTTGAGGCATAAGATGCTGAGGGTGGAAGATCTTTGATGATGAGGAAAGTTCTCTTGAAGCCAGAGAAGGAGGCAGAGAACCTAGCCCAAAGGAACAATCTTTTTAGGACTGCTTGCAAAACTAAGGATAGAGTATGCAAGGTCATAGTGGACAACAGTAGCATAGACAATCTCGTATCTACAGAGATGGTAGAAAAGCTGGAGCTGGAGACTGTTGTACATCCAAGCCCATACAGAGTTTCGTGGCTACAAAAATGACATCAGGTAAATGTCACTAAACAATGTTTAGTTGAATTTAAAATAGGAGGATATAAGGATGAAATATTATGTGATGTCATTCCCATGGATGTTTGTCATCTATTGCTGGGTAGACCATGGAAATATGATAGAAACATGGTTCATGATGGGAGAAAGAACACATACACCCTGGAGAAAAATGGTAGGACTCACATGTTGCTGCCGATTAAGGATAAAGAGGTGAAAACAGAGATGAGAAACACTGTACTTCTCATGAGTGGGAAGGAACTTCTTAATGAGGTTAAGAAGAAGGAAGACACACAATTTATTGTGGTTAGGAATCCCATAATTGTTTTAACCAGTATGATAATAGATGATTTACTAGAAAAAATCTAGGAGTTGCTGGAAGAGTTTGCTAATATAGTAGTGGATGAACTACCTTGTTTGTTTCCACCTATCAAGAGTATAAGTCATCATATCGATCTTATACCTGGATCCAGTTTGCCGAAAAAATCTGCGTACAAATTGACGCCGCAGGAAAATGAAGAATTTAAGAGACAAGTCCAGGACTTAATGGACAAGGGATTGATTCGAGAAAGCTTGAGTCCATGCGCTGTTCTGATAGTGCTCAGCCCAAAGAAAGATGGAGGCTGGAGAATGTGTACAGAATTAAGGGAAATCAATAAGATTACCATCAGATATAGATTTCCATTGCCAAGGATGGATGACTTGATGGATTTCTTGAGTGGAGCAAAGTTTTTTTCAAAGATTGATTTGAAAAGTAGATATCATCAAATTAGAATGAGAGAAGGTGCTGAATGGAAGACAACATTCAAGACGAATGAGGAGCTATATGAATGGCTTGTCATGCCATTTGGATTAACGAATGCGCCCAGTACTTTCATGAGGTTGATGAATGAAGTCCTGAAGAATTTCATTGGGAAATTTGTCATTGTATATCTCGATGATATATTGATTTTCAACAAGACAGAAGTAGAACACTTAAATCATTTCACTGCAGTAATGAGGAGATTACAGCAGGAGAAATTGCTGATCAATATGAAGAAATCATCATTTATGAGGACATAACTCATTTATTTGGGTTTTGTTATCTCTGCAAATGAATTAAAAATGGTTCCAGAAAAGATAAAGGCGATTAAGAATTAGCCATCGCCGAAGAGTGTATTTGAAGTACGAAGCTTCCATGGTTTGGCTAGCTTCTATAGGAAATTCATCCGAAACTTCAGTGGAATTAGCACACCGATGATGGATACGGTGAAGAAAAGACATAAATATTTTCACTGGATGGAGGAAGCAGAGAAGAGTTTCAATCTGCTGAAGAAGAACATCACTGAGCAACCAATTCTGGTTTTTCCAAATTTCAGCAAGACATTCCAGGTCAGGTGTGACGCGAGTGGATTTGCAATTGGAGCGGTCTTGAGCCAAGATGACAGGCTGATCGCATATTTCAGTGAAAAAATGAATGAAGCGAAGATTAAGTACTCCACATATGACAAAGAATTCTATGCAGTCATACAAGTGCTGAAGAAATGGAGACACTATTTGGTTCCCAAGGAGTATGTTTATTACAACAATAATCATGCTTTACAATTCATGACTCAAGAGGAGAAGTTGAACCAAAAACATGCTAGATGGGTTGAATTCATGCAAAATTTTACTTTTGTGACTAAGCATATTTCTGGACCTGCTAACAAAGTTGCTGATGCTTTGAGCAGAAAATGTTTTCTTATGCAGGAATTCAGAGTCAAGACTTTAGGTTTTGATAACCTTAAAGAAATGTATAGGGATGATCTAGATTTTAAGGAGGCATATGAGGCATCTGAGAATCCAATTCTCAGGGACATAAGTCAATGGATTGAATACATGATCCAGGATGGATTATTGTTCAGGGGAAATCAACTATGTATTCCAAAATGCTCCATGAGGGAGAATTTGCTGAAGGAAAAACAAAGTGGAGGATTGTCCGAATATTTCAGTCATGACAAGAAGTTCTCAAAGCTGAATGGATCATATTTTTGGCTAGGGATGAGAAAAGATGTCAAGAAATTTGTGGATAGGTGCAGAATTTATCAGCACACAAAAGGAAATAGGTAGAACACAGGGCTATACCAACCATTTCCTATACCTGAAAGGCTGTGGAACGTAGTGAGCATGGATTTTGTATTAGGACTGCCAAGGACACATAGAGGATATGATTCAATCTTTATGGTAGTCGACAGATTTTCAAAGATGGTACATTTCATACCAAGCCAGAAAACCAGTGACACAACTCATATTGTGAACCTGTTTTTCAAGGAAGTTGTCAGACTTCACGGTTTTCCAAGGAGTATCATTTCTGATCGAGATACCAAGTTTGTGGGACATTTCTGGAGGACCTTATGGAAGAAGTTGGGGAAATTTTTTTCTTTTAGCTCAGCATATCATCCTCAGATAGATGGACAGACAGAGCTTGGGAGATTTGCTGAGGATCTTAGTGACTGAACACCACAATCAGTGGGATCATATTCTGCCACAGACGGAATTCACTTACAATGATTCACCCAAAAGAAGAATAGGGCAGAGTCCATTCCAGATTGTATATGGAATGCAACCAAGGGGAGTTTCTAAATTTAAAGATTCATAACAAAATGAATTCAGGAGTGCTAGTGCAGAGGACTTTGCAGAAGGAATGAAGGATCTTCACAGCTGAATCAAGGAGCGATTGCAAAGTTCAAGTCAACAATACAAGCGGAGAGCAGATCAACACAGGTGAGAACTTCAATTTGAAGTTGGTGATCTGATTCTTGCACATTTGAGGAAGGAGAGGTTCCCAAGGGGAATGTATAATAAGCTGAAGATGAAAAGGATTGGACCGTGCAAGGTCATCAGGAAATTTGGGGTAAACACATATGAGATTGAATTACCCGATGGGGTCGGAATCTCACTGATATTAAGTGTTGCGGATTTGTACCCTTACAGAGCTAAAGAAGTAGGAGCAGAAGATGAGCAAGAAGAAGTTCAATGGATAAAACAAATGCCTGTAACTGAAAATCCACAGATGGAACGCATAATTGACAAAAGGATTAGCAGAAAGATAAGGAGAAAGGAGTATTTTGAATACTTGGTCAAGTGGAAGGGACACCCAATTGAAGATGCTAGTTGGGAGGATGAAGCAACAATTCAAAAGAATGGACAGACCATACAAGAGCTCATGAACATGAGTTCATGAAAAGTTTCAAGCAAGGGAGTATGATGTAGGAGCATCATCCAAAGCCAAAGCATGCGCCTAACCAAAGGAACAACTAAACACACGGATGCAAAAAGAACACGTTTTAATGAAAACGTTTTGAATTTTGAGAACTAAAGAATTAATGTAATAGATAGGAGAAGCGTACTTACATTTATGTCTTAGAGATATGAATAGATCTAGAGAAATTACTCTCATCTACCGGATGTAATAGGCATTTAAGTTTGATAAATGTAAAGTAGGTAGATTTAATTTAATAGATTAGACAGTTAGAGGATAGGAGGGAAAACAGATATAGACACCCTCACCTTTGTATCATTGTAACAAAGAACATTAGGAGGATCATTCATAATTCATAAGATGTAGAGCTGTAGAGAAGAACTCATGTATAGGAGCACTTGAGTTAATATATGAAGCTTTGACTCAATTTTCATGGTGTTATGATGCTTACTGCTTACATTTGTTAAATGGTATGTTTACAGTTGTTTGTTTTCTTTGTTATGCATATATCTCAATGCTGTGTTGTGTGTATGATTTCATGTTGAATGTATGAAGTTTGAGAGAGAATAAGAATGAGTTTCAATTGTTTCTCTTTCTGAGAATTCCTGCAAGGAGTGCAGTGAACATCCACAAGGTGTGCATCGACAAGGGTCTGAGTTTCATCTTAGAAAGCTCAGGAGAGATATCGTTGTTCTCATACCCGCAGAAGTGCAGGTGCAGCATAAAGCCGTGCAAGGTGTGCGCAGGCTGGTTGAAGCCTTAGAGATTATCAATTAAGGTGAAGGCTGAGGGACCACTATTGCAAAGAGTGCATAGGGTTGAAGACTCAAATAACTAGAAGTTATTTGAAAGTTTACCGCAAGGAGTGCGAGTAGGAACCTTTTGGAAGGCTTGAGTTTGCAAGTGAAAGCTTAGGAGAGATAATATCTTTGAAGTGTTCAAAGGAAGATGGAGATCGAAACTGTCACATAGAAATCAATTTTAGGAGGGAGAATACTCAGTCGTTGGACACAAGTCATTGAGTAGTGAATCGAGCGGTCATAATTCTCCGTGGAGATCTTGCGAAGTTGCGAGGACCATAGGATCTAGTGGGGCTGTATGGACGGTGAGGGGCCTTCGTGAAAGAAGTGTGAAGTTGCGAGAGTCGTTGGATCTTGCAGAGTTGTAAGGTGATTAGATGCCGATGAAACCCATCACCTAGGATGTGAGGGTCCATATGAGCCATTGATCTCATTTGAACCCACGTCATTGGATCATTTCACAAACTTGGGGTTCGTGAGTTTGGAGGCCAGATGAAATTCTTGGTTTGCATGAAGTTTCGAGTTGCGAGGAGTAGGGAAGGAGATCCAGACTGTTGGATCCAAGCCACAGGAGAATCGTTGGATTAGAACCTCTGCGTGGTATCACGTACTCAGGGGTTCAGGGTTTGATAAGTTTCTTTTCGACTGCAGAAGTCATGAAGTGTTAAACGCTGAGGCTTGTGCGAACACACGACACATATGTTTGGTGGAGATCGCGTGGTTGATAGGTGGCATAGTAACAACACCTAGAGAAAAGTGGAAGCAGGTGACAGGTGGTGGACCCACGTCGCCTGGGAAAGAGCCAACCATTGTTGACTTATCACGTCTTGGGGATTCGTGAAGGAGGAGCATGAGGACTCATCACTCCAACTCGTGAAGTTGTGAGTTGCGAGGGGTGATAGAGTTAGGCCGTAGCTAGTGGTCATTGGTAGAAGCACTAGCAAGGAAGGGGCCATACCCGTATCGCATTCTCGGGTATCGGAGGTTTGGAGTCGCGGGTCTTCGATTCAAAAACTCACGAGATCATGAGTCACGAAAGGTGCTTGTGCTAAGGCTGGGTTGTGGTCATGTGGAGGTGAAGACTCATACTTGGTGCACATGGTATAGGTGAAGTTTTCATAAAGGACCTGTGGATACATTGAAGGTTCCAGTAGGGAACCGAAGTAGTTGCTTCGACTCGTGGAGAAATTAGAACGATCCTGTGTGGATCTCGGACATGGGGGTTGGGGGTCTGCATCAAACCCCTTGCTCAAAAGATCCACGATCATAATGACAATACTTTTCATTGATATTCTCCCCTTTTCACCATGAGAATGCCTCCTTATATAGGCTTTGAGAGGCTCAACCACCTTAGCTATTCTTGGGATAAGTTGAGGATATGACTCCATAAGTTGTGGTATTTCCTTTAGATATAGCCTTTAACTTGGATTCGAGCCAAATTGACTTGGATGCTTCTTAGCTGTCCTTAGAGATAAGGGGGATTCTTCCCCAATATTCTCTCAATAGATCGAGGCTCCCTCAAAGTTGGCCACATAGCGCTATAACTTTCCCTGCTAAGAGGACAAGGAGCACTAGCACTCCCTGCAAGTGGGCAGGGGAGCACTGATCCAAAAATAATTTTAAGATGATTATTATTCAAGGTAAAATATTGTAAAATTTTCCAAATGACATGTTTTCCCCTTCTAACAAGTCCTAGAAGATGTCCCAAGTGTTCTTATGATGTCATCCGCAATGTGACACATGCGGGACAAAAATATGACTTTTGTGACACTTGCGACACTTGCGACAAAAGTGCGACACTTGTGACAATGACAATTAGACATTATTGAAGTGAGGAATTTTGACGTGTAACAACCACTTATGTTCTACTCAGTGGAGTGCTTTAGACCCACAATGTATGATTCGTGCACCTCACTGCTAGCTAACATGATTAGCTAGTTGACAGAATACAAACAAGGTAGTAAAAGGAACTTCGGGTTTGCTTCTATCTTGTGTAGCTTTTTATTTGAGTGGGTTCCAGGCTTGGGACCTAGAGTTGCGATTATTTCGCGTGGACCTCGCAATCTAGCCATGACACAGTGGACTGATGTGATGAGGTGGTAGGGGGAGATAGGGTGACAAAACCCTACAATGATGACTTCTTCTTCTGGTGGAGATGGTATGTCATCACTCTGGATGACTACCCATATGCAAGGATCAATTTCAGAGGAGATCCTAACACGCCATTACCACCAGGAACCTGTTAATTAAGGTTGGTTGTCATTGATGTCAACCCTTGAAGAAATTCCCGTAGCACAAAGGCTTGGGTAATGGACCCAATTTTTTTTGATGTAAATATGACTCATTATTTTTTTGTCATGGTTGATAAGAAGTAAATATGGATGAACTCCAAAGTGGTCCCCTTATGGTGAAAGCCCTCACAGGAAGACGCTTTGT
>JZKD02S1804672.1:54641-75387 GCA_000966675.3 Picea glauca | reverse complement strand
TTTTAAGGAAGCTACTTGGAGAGTATAAATAAGAGGCAAGGCTCTCTCATTTGAATTACACTTGAGAATATTGAATATCTATATGTGTCTGAGGTAACCAAGGATATCTAAACCATAATTCTGAGTGAAGGTGAAGAAAATAAGGCCGAAATGCAAGGAAGGATAAATTATTTTGATGGTGCTTTCTAAGGTATGTTATTTACAGGTCATCTCACCATTTTCGCTATAACGTTTTTTCTATAGTGATTCGGACCATGAAATTTCTATGAAAGTGAGAAAACATATCCAATTATATGTGAAAAACAATTCAGCTTGTGGGTCATTGTATTTTGGGAGTTACACTCCATGGAAAATAGGGTTTGTGGCCAGTCCTGAAACTAGTCAAAATCAGGTGTTTTGGGTAAAAACGTCATAAATTCTTCATAACAGATCCAAATTTAGTGAGACCAAATGTGTTGGTTAGGGTATAGTCTGTAGTATGCTGTGTAATAGTTTTAGATCATTTCATCAAACATTTTGTGTGGGGCACGCTATACAAGGTCACTCTCTAGAATAAGCCAGAATTCAACAAGAAATGTGATCATATACACCAGGTCTATTACAGAGATACAAATCAGATTTGGATGATGAAATTGATGAGGGATTTTGGTTGTGGTACATGATGAGTCATATTTTATGAGTGGTTGACACATGATTGGTACATACTTGGTACATGGTTGGATGCACTTGTTTATGGTACAGGTTGATTACAGGTTGATGCATGGTTTAGATTTATTGGTACAGGTTTACAACGGTATATCTCACGGTGATAGTGTGAAAGTGGTTCCATCATTCTACTTCTACTTTAGGGTGGTAGGACGAGGAAAGAAGAGGTGGTTGTAGCCACCTTCTGGTTGTAGCCAGAGAACATTGGGGGTTGCCGCCTCCTTCTGGTTGTAGCTAGAGAATTGGGGAGTTGGAGCTTCCCTCAGGTTGTAGCCTGAGAAACTAGGGGGTTGGAGCCTCCTTCCAGTTGCAGCTGGAAAACAAAGGAAGTTGGTGCTTCCAATGAATGTAATTCTTTAATACATATAAGAAAAATCATTCCGTGGCTTTCTCCCGATTTGGGTTTCCACGTAAAACACTGGTGTACTTTGTATGTGTGTGATTGTTTATTTCTTACTTCTCATTATTGGATAATAATTCTACATTGATATAAAATTTGAAGAAAAAGGATTATAATTACACTATTACTGATTCACGCCCCCTCTCAGTAATCCAATAGGACCACCTATGGAGACATAGGTATGTCAAAATTTTTTAAATATTTCATTTTTTTGTATTTTTGTATAGGAAAACAAAAATAATTTTGGATGATGTTAAGTACTAATTAGACATGTATGTGATGTAGACATAGGTCCATGACAGTCAGCCGGACTTCCACAACATCGTTGGAGGCACCAAGGAGATGAGGCAGTGGGAGGGGATGCAAAGAGAGTCCTTCAAAATGTTCAGGGAAACCTGTCTCATTTGACACAAAGGATTCCGATGATTTAGGTGGAGGATCTGCCGAAGGCTATGCAATGACAAGTGGTAGGCGTGCCCCATGCTCGGGTGTGAATCTTTCGGCGTCTCACAAATGCTGTTGTTGGATTTTATTATCTACTCTTCTATTGGTCTTGAGGATATCCTGATTCTAATTGACCAACACAGATTGACCCTGGTTCAGAACTAAGAAGCTTCCCAACAAAATCCCTTTAAAACTATCAGCCCCTCTGGTAACCCAAAAGGAAACATAGCACACAGAGTGTACTACGTAGACTCACCCGATATATCTCTATGGGTGGCTGCAATACTCACGTGTTTGCAACCCGAGAATGAGCGATATATGAGGTTGTGTGCTGTAAACTTTATTCATTAAATCCCATATCTAGTTATAATATTCCTTTGATGCATGCATGTGGAATACGAGATCTACTTAGTTGCTCCATTTATCTAACATTCATCAATTCATCATAAATAAAGATGCATTCATTCAGTCACATAACACAACATTATTGTGGTTCACCCCCTCTTGGGCTACATCCACAAATATTTGTCTCTTGAGCTTTATTATAAGTTAGAAAGATATCACGCCACACGTGGTTACAATCTTCGCTCTTCCTCTCTCCCATAGGATCCCAGATCCCTATGAGGCTGACTAGATCGTACCAGGCTCCTCATCCTATGATCTAACCCTCGGGATCGAGTCACTCACTCCTTCCTTAGCTCACCAATTGAATGAGTCATACAGTTCTTGTAGTTCTCACTCTCTCCCTCCCTCTGTGTGAGTCCTCTCTATATTCTCTCTCTCATCCCCTTCTTTTACATTACCTAAGTACTACTTATTTATATCCTTGACTTACCAACCATTACAATACAATACAAAAACCCTAACCCTAGCTTTGTTAGGTCTTCCTTGTATGCACACTTTTCATGCATCTCTTACAGGTGTCGCTTTTCCTTCCAGCTATCTTCTGCATGATTTTCCTCCAAAAATAACCTTTCTTCCTAGCTAGGACTACATCCAAGAGGCCCCCAACACTAAAACGTGGCTCGTCCCGAGCCACCTAAACCTTGAGTGCCTCGATGATATCTCTTGCGAGATCCTGAAACTTCTTTGTGAGTTCCTTTTCTTGCATTTGAGCGTGCACAAACTTCTCCATTGAGTGCATCTAGTACATGCACTGCAATCTCATCACTAATCGTATTTGCACACTCTTCCTAAGTTTGTGCCATGTTCTTCTTTGCATCTTCTTCTTGTGTAATGACTTCTGCTACCCTCTCTTGGAGAGGTTCCATTTGATCTTGGTGCTCCTTTTTCTATGTCTGTGCAACTATGAGTTCTGCCTACATCTTATTCATATCCTATGCTCCTCTAACACACTCAGTGATCAGCATTGTCTTCTGCCTCTACTTGAGGTACTGAATAGTTGCACTTATCCTTTCCTCTTTCTTGTCCCACTGCTAGACCTATTGATCATCTTCCAGCTTTGTCCATAGCTGTGCTTCTTTCTCGAACAAGTCAGCCACTGCACAGACTTGTCGCTCTATGTCCTCCTTCTTCCCTACTTCTTCTTGCTTCCTCTACTTCTTCACCTCTGGTAGAGTGGTAGGTATGAGCTACTCTCAGAGGTTCTTGATCTCTTACATGTATTGATCGATTGTCTACACAATATGATCAATCTTCTATGTCGTTGTGAGCTCTTTCGTCTGTGCCCTCTTTGGAATTTTCTCATAGGCCATGACCAATCCATGATCCATTCTATCTGTGCAGTCCTTATCCTCTTTGGTTTCGAGCTTGACCTACTTGAGTACCAATTCCAACACATCTCAACTGTCCTTTGTCTATTGCAGTTCTTCTATGTCCGTGCATGCGTGTGACTGTACCTCCTGTGTGACACTGACTTGTAGTTTATACAAGGCCTTGGTTGGTATCCACGTCATTACCAACTGTATTTGGGCCAAATCCTTCAAGTGTGTCTGCCCCACAATTTCATCCATGTGAAACATACTGGATGTGACGTGAAATGTTGAGCTTGGATGTGTTGTCGTCCGAATCTTATCATGCTCGCTCGATCCAGCCTTAGCTCTTGTCTGTGATTCTGTTGAAACTGATTCTATTCCTCTTCTGGCCCTTTTTGTTTCTCTTATTTTCTCGAGGATCTGTGTCATGTGTGCCACCTCATCCTGCATCCTATCCCTTTGGTGTTTCACTTCATCAAAATCCTCTACTATACGATCCTGGACCATCTAGGCTATGAGGTCCGCATCATCCTCCGTGATTGTGTATTCTGGTGGCGTTCTCTGTGCCTTAGCTTTCTTATGCTCACCCCCTGTTTGTATGACTAACCTATTGGTCTGGCCTTGGATTTTATTATCTACTCTTCTATTGGTCTTGAGGATATCCTGATTCTAATTGACCAACACAGATTGACCCTGGTTCAGAACTAAGAAGCTTCCCAACAAAATCCCTTTAAAACTATCGACCCCCCTGGTAACCTAGAAGGAAACACAACACATAGAGTGTACTGTGCATTCTCACCTAAGATAGCTCTATGGGTGGCTGCAATACTCAGGTGTTTTCAACCTGAGACTGAGCGAGATCTGAGGTTGTTCTCTGTAAACTTTATTCATTCAATCCCATATCTAGTTATAACATTCCTTTGATGCATGCACGTGGAATACCAAATCTACTTAGTTGCTCCATTTATCTAACATTCATCAATTCATCAGAAATAAATATGCATTCATTCAGTCACATAACACAATATTACCATGGTTCACCCCCTCCTGGGCTACATCCACAAAGATTTGTCTCTCAATATTTATTAGAAGTTAGAAAGATATCACGCTGCGCATGGTTACAATATTCGCTCTTCCTCTCTCCCATAGGATCCTTGATCCCTGCGAGGCTGATTAGATCACACCAGGATCCTCAGCCTACGATATGACCCTTGGGATCGAGTCACTCACTCCTTCCTTAGCTCACCAACTGAATGAGTCATACAGTTCTTGTAATTCTCTCTCTCTCTCCCTCCTTTTGTGTGAGTCCTCTCTATATTCTCTCTCTCATCCCCCTCTTTTACATTGCCTAAGTACTACCTATTTATATCCCCAGCTCAGAAACCATTAAAATACATTACAAAAACCCTTACCCTAGTGTTGTTAGGTCTTCCTTGCATGCGTGCTTCGCCTACTTCTCTCACATGTGCTGCTTTTCCTTCTAGCTATCTTCTGCATGATTTTCCTCCAAAAATAACCTTTCTTCCTAGCTAGGCTTGCATCCAAAAATCATAGTTTCTATCATGACACTCATCCAGTGCTAGAGGCGTAGATGTCATAATTATTGTATGATCGGCCATATATGTATATTGAGGGTGTTAGCCCCAATTTTGTACTATAAACATCATTTTTTTTTTAAATATATATAAAACATGGTTCTTCGACTTTACTTATGTTACAACGTGTACATTGATGAGAATGTTTTCTTTGCTTTAGTTATGTGACAAATTCCAGTCTAAAACAAAATTAGCATATGTATCAGATACATAATTAGAACTCCTAGGTATGTGATGGTAAGTAATAAAATCAAACTGTTGTTCCAAAATTCGTACCTATAGAAATCGTCAAAGTAAAGTAGGCTCACACACACGGTAACTACCATTCAACTGACATACTACTAACTGGGAGTCTAGGCGAACCTCTAAAGAGAGAATACCGTGTGAAATGGCATCGTGCAAAAGTTCTATAACAATGCTATATTCGACCACATTATTTGTGGATGGCCCTAGGAACACACCACCTGAAGGCACCAGTAGACCCTTAGGTGAGTAAACAACCCAAGAGGCAGAAGCCAAGTTCCATGTATGACGACTGGCTCCGTCTGCGAATCCTAAGTAGACTGAAGACTCTGTTGACATCTTCCAACCAAGGGAAAACTTGATAAGCAAGCTAAATATAAAAATAAAGGGAAAATATATATACACTAAATTACATTAGTATACAAAGAGTTACACCAAATCTTGGGGCTCAAGCATAATATCTTTTCAAATAGAGCCCATTCCTGGGCTCAACCAACATGTTCCCTTCATAATCTTCTAATTCACAGGCTCCTTTTTCTAAGACACGTCGCACAATATAGGGACCGTGCCACATGGGTTTGAACTTGCCTACCCCCAATGGTTCTTTGGATTGATCATATAAGAGGACCAAGTCACCCTCAGTGTACAACCGAGGACAGACAAGCTTATCGTACTAGACCTTGACACATCTTTTATTCGCTTCGATAGCCGTAGAGGCATCTCGATGCTGCTCATCTAGGATCTCTAGGTGCACGAGGCATTGTTATAGATCATAAGTGTTAGGTAGGAGTGCAACTTCCAATATAAGAGAAGAAATTTTGCATTCAATAGGTAATATCGACTCCACACCGTGTACTAACTGGAAAGGAGAAAAAATGGTGGTGGTCTTGATTGAGGTTCAATATGCCCAAATTGTGGGATATAACATGATATGCCAATCAGATTTGCTCTGGCTAACATTTTTCTGCAAAATGGTCTTGAGAGACTTGTTCACAGCCTCTACTTGTCCATTTTCTTGGGGGTAGTAAGGGGAAGAATGACCATTCTTAAACCCCAACTTAGATGCTAGTTCTTCCATCATTTCATTTTGAAAGTGACTTCCATGATCAATGAAAATCTCACTTGGGATTACGAACCTGACTATAATTTGATTGAATATGAAGAAGGTGATAATATTCTCGTCAGATTTAACTAGAGGCATGGCCTCGACCCACTTGGTAAAGTAGTCTATGACCATAATAATGTGCCGATGTCCCCCAATTGAAGTTTGGTTACAATCCACAAAGTCCACCCCCCACTTGGTGAAGGGACTGACAATAATAACTGGATGGAGAGAGGCTGTATGCGAGCACATTTTTCAAGTGAACACCTGGCAGGGGTGACACTTCTTAACCGCTTCAATGCAATCTTTAAAGACATACGGCCAAAAATAACCATTTCGCAAAATTTTCTGGGCTGTCTCAAGCCTAGATAGATGACCACCACAAACCCTAATGTGGAAGTTGTTTATAACAGACTCAAATTCTTTGTGAGTTAAAAAATGACACAAAATATTGTCTACTCCTCGATGATATTGAGTGTCGCTGATGATAAGATATTTCTTAGCTTGGTATCGTATATTCCATTGGTCATCTCAGGAGAGATGCTGAGGGAAATTCAAAGTTTGAAGATAGAGAACAACGTCTCCATACCAGGGGTCTAACGATGAGACAAGGAAAATGTGTTCATCCGCAAATGAATAAACATGAATAACATCCTCGTCTAATCACAAGAAGCTGGATATTAACTCTACAAACACTAGTGATTTCTTGGATTTCACAGAAGCAAAATTGAGATCAAAATATTATAGGATGAAAATCCATTTATTGTACTTTCCCCCTATGATACACCTGGTAAGGATGTATTTAAATGGATTGACATCGACAACCACAATATTTTTCAAAGCAATATATAATGTCGTAACCGTTGGACTGTGTGAACGATAACCAAAGCTAGCTTTTTGACGTGAGAATATTTGAGTTCAGGGTCGACTAAGTTTTAACTGAGATAGTAAATTATGTGCTCATGGAGCTCATCGTCCTCCTCAACCAACACCATACCAATTGTCTCTTCAAACACAATGACATAAAGCAAGTAATCTCTACTGTAGTCAGGAGACTTCAACAAAGGTGTCGATACCAAGGCTTTCTTCAAAGCATCAAAGGATTCCTGGGCTTGCTCATCCCAGATAAAAGGAGTTTCCTTATTCAAGAGATGCATGAAACCCTTAGTAATGTTGGCATAGTTCATTATAAAAAGATGTAAAAATTTAGCTTTCCCATGTAAACCTTGAAGTTGTTGAATAGTGCATAGGGGAGGAAATCAAAGTATTGCCTCAACCTTTAACGGATCTACCATGATCCCAGTCTCAGAGACTAAAAATCCTAGAATACGTCCTGACCTAATGAAAAAGATGCATTTATGAGTGTTCAACTGGATGAGATAATGGAGACATCTTTCAAATTCTAGATGAATATGTTTAGGGTGATCCACTCTCTTATAGGAGTGAGCATCAAGATCGTCAAGATAGGATTCGACTATATGCTTGAGATCGTGGAATGCGAAGGTCATAGCACATTGGAAGGTTGCTCCAATGTTTTTAAGGCCGAAAGGAATCTTCTAGTATGTGAAAGTGCCCCAAGGGAAAATAAATGTCATCTTGTGTTGGTCCTCAGGTTTAATCTGAATCTGGTTATACACTAAAAAATCTGTCCATAAAATAAAAAACTTTGCTTCCCACACACTCGTCGAGAATCTGATCGATGAAGGGTGTCAAGAAGTTGTCTTTAGGACATGATTTTTTTAGGTCACGTAAATATATGCATAGATGGATGGTTCCTTTCTTTTTATTCACATGAATGGGATTGGATACCCATTCAGTCAAGGGAACCGGGTAGATAAAGCCGCCATTAAGCAATTTTTCTACCTCTTCCTTAATAGCAGGGGCCTTCCGAGGATTGACAGCTCTAAGACATTGTCGAATAGGCTTAACATCTAGGTAAGTTTTAATCTCATGTTCAAAAATTCGAGGGTCAATTCCTGGCATCTCTTCATATGACCAAGAAAATACATCTCAGAATTCATTGAAGAGTTCGGTGTAGATCATAATTTCTTCTGGCGAACAATCCACACCGATGTGTACATTTTCAATCTTTCCAGGAATACGAGAGATATTGATCATGACATTAGGGGAGATACCCACCATGTTTCCTCTGACATAAATGCCATGCGTATCAAGTGGGACTATGGAGTGACTGACTATCTCGCTCAAAGTAGATCTAAAGTCATCTTGTTTGATTCTAGCAAGCTCTAGGAGAAAATAAGAGCGATGATGCATATCATCCAAAGTCTTGTCAGAACCATTCATGGATTCAATGATAGCTTCATTTGAAGGTAAAGTATCCTCGAGGTAGTCATGTGAACAAGATGATGAAGTGGCCCACATGGGCTCCATGACATGATCCACCTCATCCCTCTGCGAGGTAACATGTTCCAGATCGATGGAAGAGTCAAGAACAACTTGATACACAATCTCTACTACCGATAGTGGCATGGCCATTCCATAATATGACTGACCTTCACAAGATGTTGTCGAGGAAGGTAGGGTCCAAGGATCGTTAAAATAGGAAGTGCGGAAAGGAACAAACCTCTTTGATGAAACATGCCTACTGGACATGGCGTAAATATGGTGAACCGGTGCCATGAAGTCAAAGGTACCCATAAGGGATGAATACATTCTGACACTGATATTCTCAGTTGCCGGCTGAGAATTGTCAATCACAGGGATCGATGGTCCAAAATATGAATTGGGGCTAGCGTACGCAAAGAAAAACCGGTCGATCATCACAATCTTCCCATCGTGAGGAAAACAAAGAGTATGAAAGACAGAAGATACAATTGCAGTCATAAGGTAAGTCCAATTGTGTCCTAGTAACAAGTTATAATTGAGGGGTGCATCAACCACCTCGATATCCACCTCTACCATATTCCCACCTAAATGAACTGTAAAGGTAGGAAGAATACCATGAGGGCGAAAGGAACGACCATCAAAAGCAGTCAACATGGTCGGATACTGAGAAAGGGTTGGAGAGCCGAGGGATTTTTAATAGA
The DNA here is from genome assembly GCA_000966675.3 of Picea glauca. NCBI lineage: Eukaryota > Viridiplantae > Streptophyta > Pinopsida > Pinales > Pinaceae > Picea > Picea glauca. The sequence goes on along the minus strand of JZKD02S1804672.1, from coordinate 66,136 downwards.
CCAAGGACATCACACATGTTGCAATGCCTTCATCGACAACAATACGTTTAATGGTATACTTCGATTAACCCATGTGGATTTGGAATGCCATATGGTAAGGCAAGCGAGGCTTCACATTTGTGACATCAAACTTGATAACTTTCAAGCCACAAGGATCTAGATATCCTAATGTAGATAGCAAGGCATTCCTCTGTGAAGGACACGTCTAGAGTACCTCCAGAGCTGACATTGCACAAGGGGTTTGACCCAGGTCCTCAACAATAGAGTAATTCTGGGCAACTCTAGCATTAGGATTGTGGGTAGAGCACTTAAGTAATCCTTTCAGAATATGAGGCAGGGGCTTTAGTTTTTTTATATGCAAGGGCATATCCGAAGGAGGGGGAGACTCTAGACCAGGTACAATCTGTGGAGAACTATAATCGTGAGATCGAGTGGCTACATTAACCTCATATTTAACTATATTGATGCATAAACAGTCACCATCTTGTGTCGGTGGGTTTTAAATCTCACTCGCCACATTTTCAGCATTTGAGGAGCTCAAGGTCATGTGCTGGTTATGTGGAAAAGGATTAGTTAGAACGAAGAGCGGTAGAGATAAAATCCTCACAGCTTTCGTGGGTTTGGGGCATAAATGGGTAAGGTAATTGTATGTACAAAGCTTACAAGGAAACTTCACCTTCCACCTTTCTTTCTTTCCCTCACCAACATAAGTATTTGTCTTCTCATTATTACCATTGTCCTTGGGTTTATTATTATTCTTCCCACCCCTACGATTATTATTACGTTCTTTCTTCTTATTCCCTCCTGGTTGTTGGTTACCATTTGGGCTAGTCGATGATTGAATAGAGTGTACATCCACCGATTGAGTGGCATTAGAGGACACATATGAAGCTAGCCCTCCTGCAGACTAGTTTAGAGACAAGTCTTTCAAATGGATTGTCACTGACTCTGTGGATCTCACATTGATGGAGCCCACAATGCCATCGACATGAGGTTTGAGATTTTTCATAGGGTCAGAGTTTGACCTTGGTGCATCTGGAAGAATATCATATAACATCCCAGAATGAGAATATATAAGATCTAACTGTTGGGCTTTAAAAATCGCTTCTTCCTCAGAAGTAACCCCAAATGTAGAAACATCCTTCAAAATATAAGGCAGGAGAGATTTAAGGAACCACTCTAACAAGAATTCTAGGGGTATGTAGGCCTTGATCAACCTCTTTCATCTACGCCACTCCTAGATGTGATCTGAGATATGAGTGGCTCTACCTTGATGAAACGTCGACAGAAGTTCGATGCCAACATCGTAACAAACTGACAATTGGAAGTGATTGAGGAAGACTAAAACCAACTGATTAAAATTTCCGTATGCCCCCCTAGGTAGCTCGATATACCATTTCACAACAACCCTCATGAGGGTGCGTTGAAACAATCTTAACCAAATAGAATAATCATTAAGGGAATTTGAAGAGCACCAATGGTGAAAGGTGGTGACGTGATCACCAGGATCCTCACCAACCCTTCCCTCGAATTTTGGAATATTCGAAGGAAGCTTCATGGGGATGGAGGGCCATGACCGATCATGACGCATGGGGCCATTCATTAAATTAGACAAGTTTGGCAGATTGAGCGTGGACAAAAATGGGAGACAGGGTTGTGACATTTGGCCCCAAGCTCCATGGAAAGATTGTGGTTGGGGAATCGCAGCCCATCCAAGGTTCTGGTAAGCACCATGGCCCTGTTCGGGATTATAAGACCCTCCTCCAGACTGATTCATAAGGGGTTGGCTGGGAACCATTCCAGTAGGAATGTTCTGATGAGGGTTATAAAAACTGCCCCCAGCCGGAGTGGCTCCGGGTTGGGGGTTTCCCAAGGTGTGAAAATTACCCCCTCCGGGTGTGAATCCAGAGGATAAAGGTGGTTTCGTCATGCCAAACATGTTGGTCAGAATCAACACAGAGGAGGTGGGTGTAAAGGATGGAACATGAGCAGTAGCTTTTCCACCAGGTTGGTTACTTCATTCAAAATCAATAGGATTAGACCTGGGATTAAGAGGAGGAATGCCTCCAATGGCCAGAGTTGTTTGAGGGACATGAGTGCCACCAAACAAGAATGGAGTGTGTGGAGGAGTTGTGCCCCCAAGTCCAATGCTAGTATTCATACCAACCATTGGGATGGAGTTTGAAAACTTTGATGTGAAGTTCAACATACCATAGGAAAAAGGACTAGAGGCCATAGGGATGGACTTAACATTATATCACGATGAGTGACAAAGAGACCCAAAAGCGTTCGTGGCTATAGGTTGAGTATTCACTATAGGACGGGAAGAGGTGATGATAGGTGCCTCCGACACTACAACCATTGTGGTTGAATGTTTTGAAGGGGTATTGTTAACTATAGTAGGTATGGGAGTGGAAGGACTCCCAATATCTTGCTAACTCTCTTCAGTACTCATCCTTGTATGATCACGAGTCTGATAAGTGGAGGTGTGTGTACCATGTTTGATAACTTTGTGCCTTTTAGAAGGAAAAGACTCAAAATGAGGTGGTAATTATAAGAAGTGACGAGACCTGCAAGGAAGATGGCCTGACTCAACAATGACTCAAGACTCGAGATATAAAAAAAAAATCCTAAGGCCAACTAGTAGTCAAAGAGCACACTAAAAAATAATCAAACGACCAATATGCACACAAACAAGATAAAGTGGTTGAAAGGGGCCTCCCTCTCTAAAGTAGGTATACCTTGCCCAAGAGGGGCCTGAGACTCCTCTGATAAATATCAGAGGTATCATAATCAATTATAAGGGCCCTCGTGGGCTTAACAACCAGTTGATCAGATCCCCCCAGAGAGGTAATCCTCCATAAAGGCTATGTGTTGTCTGACCCTTATCTGACCCAGGGTACCTGTAGAATAGCCCCTGCAAGTAACCTATCTGGTAACTAAGTCAAGCAACTAGGAAATCATGATATAACTGATGCACAAGCGAACAGTCGTAAGTTAGGTCCACCATATGGGCAGGGTAACAAAGCCCAAAACCTTGAAAGCACTGCCTCTCACAGAGGTAAGGTTACTAGAAAGATCCCCATATACGAATAGATCCCTAGAAATATATCTAACACTAAGAAGGTATCATGGGGATATCCCTTCAACCAACCTCAAATGACCTCATGCTTAACTCTAGTGTAAGCGGAGCCTCCTAATACTACCAATTATACAATGGATTTCTCCACTCCCTTAGTGAGATGCATATGTTGATTTAATAGCCTTGGAGAAGTTTACTCACAAAATCCTATTCCAAGGCTATAAATCCTAAGCTAGTTTGTGCACCCTAGAAAAATAAAGTCATTACTAATCAATTTTAAATTATAGCATTACTTTTAGTGGCCTTGCTTACTCAAAAATGTGCGGTTGTGAAACTAGTGATGATATGACTCATCAAGTAAAATAAATGAATATGAATACAATGCAAAGTTCTAAATTCAATTCCAAATAAATGATATGATTTTCAAAATGCAATCCTCAATTCAATTCTTCAATTATAAATAAAATGAAATCTTTTTTTACATGTACTAGGATAAATGACAAAGGCTCAAGAGATCAAAATGCCAACAATGTAAAATGCCTAATATTTTTTTATTTCCAATATAAGAGAATGAAAATGTAAGGACTGAACATAATCTCGATATAAAAACTCTACTGTGTGTAGACAAAGACAAACCAAGTAGGATATCAAGGAGAAATAACACCCAGCTCAAGATGCAAGGACAATCAAATGAAAAGGATGATGAGAAAGGCACCGCCCAAAAATTCAACCAAAGAAAGGTTTCTTGTCATTCCATAGACACTTAATAGTCATAACAGAGACCCAAGAAGAATCAACAATCATCAACACCTACCCATCAACCATCAAACCCAGAAACTAAGAAACAATGGGTGATGTATGTGTCTGTTCAAGGGAAAAGCACATATATACGCTTCTTGCATAAGGAAAGAATGCATATGTACGTGACTCTTAGGAAAAAACCTGCGTATATGTGTCAAAACACAACCAAGCTAAGGAGAAGGATAATAAACTCAGACTCAGAGTGAAATGAGGTTGTCAAGCAATCATACAACAAGAAACTCAATATAAATGAGAGAAATCTAAGGATAAAAACACTCCAAACCCTGAAAAACAAGATTCTTTCACCAATATGGTCGCCAATTATGTTACGAGGAAAAAATCTCTATGGCTAGGGGTAAACCACAACAGACGGAAATGAATGTAGAAATCAAATCTAATCTCAAGTATTCTATATAAACAAATATTCTAGAAAGACAAGATAAAATGCCTATCTCGTCCAGACGTTCGATGAAGTCCACCATTGAGCACTCGACTCAAAGCAATACACCTGCAACTAGTCCTCAACAAAAAAGAAACACAAGCATATGATGATAATAGATAATGTTAGCACATTCAATAGCACAATCCATCAACATCCATAACAAATACGCCCATGGAATAAAAATTCATATATTTTCAAGATATTAATTGGATGAGAAAAGAGTATTTCTATTAAGATGTAATAAAAGGAAGTGAATGAATTACAAACTTCCGTGTCGGCAGGGTTCGGAACCGAGAAACTAAGTTCCTTCCAGCTGGGCCTCCACCACTTCAATTATCCACCAAAGGCAAGCTCATATAAGAGAGACAATGAGGTTCTCAATCATGTAGGGAAGAGCTTGGGGGCTGAACAATGTCTTCATACTTAAAAGGACAAAGGGATGCAGACTCAATATGAAGTGAATAATTTCTCCATAGTAACTTTTCTCTCAAAGTTGAATTCTTCTCCTCTTTTCCATAGCTTAGATTTGGCCCATTTGTAGCCTTCAAGTGGAACTAAAGGGTTGAGTTGGAACGTTTCCAATATGTAGAAGGTCAAGGATCATGGATCTCATGACATGACATGGAAACCCGAGACCATTTTTTAATTTTGGGCCCAAATCCTGATGTACGTGGGATGTAGTGGTGCAACCTGCATATACGCATGCTGTACTATAGGTGGGGCATGTATATGTGGAAAAATAATGTTTTTATATCTGGGATTTGAAAAAAGGGACTTCAAGTCTACATAGGGAAATGGAAAAGGCCTTCTCTGCAAGTTTGCATAGGTTGAGGAAAATCTTGCTATAACAGGTCTCGCACTCCATGCACCATTTCCAAACCATCCACTAAGAAGCAAGGGCTACACACCCCTCTGCCTACTCCTGATAGGCCTTGGGAATCCATCTTGATGGACTACATGTCAAGCCTTCCTTCAACGAAGCAAGGTAATGATTATTTTTTTGTGGTTTTTGACTAGTTTTCTAAGATGACCATGCTAACAACATGTAAGAAGAGTATCATAGCTGAGGTCACTTCCAAGATCTTCTTCAAAAGGGTGTCGATACATTTTGGGATACCATAGACAATCATCTTATATTGGGACAATAGGTTCCTCAACACATTTCGATTGAGCCTCTGGTCACTGTTGGACACCAAGCTCACCAAATCCACTTCCTTCCATGGGTGATTTTAGGGGCGAAATTTCACTCATGGGTGAAATTAGGGGGTTTGAAATTTTGGTTGGGCGAATTATTTACATGGAGTGGTTTGAGGGATTTGCAAATATATAGACCCAATTTTATTTTCAAAAAATTATATATAAAACCCTTAGCCCATGGATATTTGCAAGGGAAGAGCATGGAAATCCATTTTCACCCCTTAAAATTCAAACTAGATCCTCCCATTCGCCCTAATTTTCTGTTAAAGGCAATGATTCAGAGGTATTTCACCCCCATTTTCTTGTAATGGAAATGATTAAGAGCTATTTCACCCTAATTTTATTGTACCAGCAATGATTCAGAGGTATTTCTCCATGGGCACCCTCAAATCAAGAGTGGAGAGGCCCTACAACTGCCTTACCTTACCTACATTGAAGGATGAGTGGAAAGAGTGAACAGTGGGGACAAATGCACTAGGAGAAATGAGGTCTAAATGCACTAGGATATATCAGGCATGATTTTTACTTCGGTCAAAAAGCAAGTCCAGACCATAAGCATTGCCACCATTTTTAACAGCCTCTAAGCACCTGGGACCAATCTTCCCCATTAGGTAATGCGCAAGAGATGGAATATACTGGATCACATACATGAATGTAAGTACAGGCTGGTTAGAAATATAAACCTCCTTCAATCCATGAGTTATTGCAATAACTGTGAGCTTGACATATCGTGTTACTGACATCCGCTTCTCCTGTGCTAGTTTTTTGTGTTCATGTGTTTGGCAAAGAAGGTGATGTTGATGTTTTAACAAGACCTGGGAAGACTATTGTCACCTTAGACTCAAAACTAAGAATCAAAGAAATAATGTCACATGTTCTTCATGTCTCAATGAAATAACTTCTACTGTGTTTTTGGCAAGTCAATTAAGTTTTAAGTTTTAACTGTTTGACTAATGTGTATATCAAAGTACATATCGATACAAAATGTCCCAAGTATTTGAATATATACAGACTGACTTCTTGAAAATATGGTGTACTTGGTTTCTCTGCTAAGATCTTTTTTTCATGTACTTAAATCAAAAATTATTTTGAGCCTTCACTAGTATTGAAATTCAGTTGATTTCTTTTCCATGATACTGATGAAGAGGAGTTATATACACATCTTGTTGAAAATCTGGCACACTTGATTTCTACTCCCAGATCATAAGTATTGGGGAATTTATTTACTGAATAAGAATAGAGAGAGCCTACTGGCAAGCTTTCTTGAAAGTGCCCTCCCGTAGTTCAGTAACTACTTATTCATCTGATTTTAAATTTTAAAAGTTGGATGGTTAAGTTCCTTCGGATGATATTATAGGATGAGGATTTGCTTTCTTTCATAATTTCTTAGCAACTTTTACTGCATGTTTTGTATTGTTTCCTTTACCTTTCCTATAATTTTTTTTTGCATTGTACATAATCAATTTTTTCAATTTTCTGTACATCACATACCTTGTATATAAGATTTGTACAGAGCAGTAGATGGTGCCATTATAGATGTCTGATATGTTGAACTGTACTGGCATGTAGTTAATGTTGCTACTTGTGCCACTGATTTGGTTTCTGTTTGAAATTCCTCATATATCCTTTAATAATTTTTTGATTCACCTCTCTCCATCTGTCAGTTGGAGAATCATAATGGGACATCTCCTTCCTAAGATGCTTGTAAATTTAGAAGCTTTGTCTGGAGTAATCTACTGTGTTGAATTGGTGTATGTTTTTTCTTAGCTTATAAACATAGTTGTACAACTTTTTGGTTTTGTGAAGTTCTTAGTGATACTTGCAACTCATATTTTTGGGAGTTATTTAGTGTTCCATGGGGAAACATGCCTCAGGGTTGGGGTCATGCCCCCCCATGCTTACCACACTCCCAGGATGGGGGATGCTTAGCAAAACGTTTTTCCATGCCCCCCATTTTGTGAAAGTTGGGGAAATGCACAAAAAAATGTTTTGCCAATCTGTGGGATGCATTTTGCAAAATAGGGGTTGCCCACGCATTTTGCAAAATAGGGGGTGAGTGGGTGCCCCCCACCTTTGAAAAACAATATTCCTAGGCGTCCCTCCCCACCCCTAAAAATCAATATGCTTGGGTTTCCCTCCACACCCCTGAAAAGAGGGATGCTTGGGTGTCTCCCCAAGATTTTAGAGCATGACCCCCTATGCTAGGGACTCCAACGTCCCCCACCCCCCATGAATTTCCCTAAAATCTAGGGGGTGTCTCCACATGTTCCCCTTGTGCATTCCCCCGCTCTCATGCTCCCAAGTCCTGAAACTTGGTGGAACAATGGTGTTATTTATTAATTGCCTTCTTTCTGAGCATCTTTCATTGTGCATTATTGTCATTTATATTATATAAGGTATGAACTATCTATGATTAGTAATTTCAAAGTTATCCCGACTGTTCTTTTGGTTATTCTTTGGGATGGAAAATGCTTAGGGTTTGCTATTCATAATCTCTTTTGTTGTGCAACTTCTATACAAGATAGGCATTCCAAGCACTACCTAATGATTGGGGTCAGTGGAGGAATAAATCAACAAAGGACATGAGTAAGCTTGTTGTCCTAACCTTTAAAACCCATGCTTTTTGAGGTTTAATTTTGGCTATAGATAATAGAAGTCGATATTTCATCATTAGATTAATATTTTATATACCAATGTTCATATCCATGCAAAGAGTTGCATGTAGGAATGGGATTTTTCCTAGTATTTAGAAGATTAAATATTTTGTAATAATTGCTGTAGGTTTATCTTGATTCTTGTCATAAAATAAATTTTAATCTTGTGTGCATGATTTTTTAAATGATAATATGCATATGAAGTTGTGATTTTGGTAATCACATACATAGAAAATGGCTGTCAATAGATCTGGTAAGTTATAATATTTCAAACAGGATATTCTCAATAGCATTTCTCATTCTAAGCACTTATAGGTACATAAATCATATTAATATATCGAATAATTGTATTTGCAAAAGCTTGAAATTCTTTGGTAGGAGATAATGACCCAATCCAATAGTGTCTCAATTTGGCTGTTTCATACATGTAAAATATACATGAGATGGCTTTGATTTGTTAATATTCTCAAATCATGGTAAGCAAATCCACACTTAGAAATCTAAACTCTAATGCTAGGAACTGAAAAAATGATTAACACCTCAAAACAACAAAAATCTGAACATTGGATCTATAAACACATCACCCTGAAAATACAAAAAACAAGTACAAAATCTATAATAATAATAATAATCTATTTTAAAGTCACGACCAAGCTAGACACCAAATTGGTGTATGAGACCCCTTTGTTTGTGGGAAAAGGGACTCTCTCCATGCAAAAATTTGACGGCTAAAGTGCATGGAAGTATACATACCCTACCCCCCTCTGGATTTCAACCTGTCCATGGAGGAAACACATGTTATTAATCATTAGGTCCACTCAATTTATACCACTCTATCACATCTGTCTTCTATTAATTGATAGAAGAAAAATACAACACAATAGCTCAAAACTCAATCTCTCTCACTCCTACTATCTTACTCAAAACTAGAATGGTTCACACACTCATCCTGCCATTCTTTTATAGACTAAGAATGGCTAGGGTATACAAAAATAAATTGAGTACCACCCCTATGGCGTGTCTAGTCTAGGAAGACAAAACCTAAGCCAATTCTCTGCCTAGAATAGTGTACCCAGGTATATAATAGGAAGGCTACCTAGAAATCAGTGCCTTACTAAAACTGGAACACCTTTAGCTCATGTGCTTTTGTCCAAAATTAAAAACTATTCTAACACTAGAAACCACTTTATAATATAACAAAAGCAAGCCCATTCTAAATTGGAACTGCACTTAAACTTGTAGATAAACTGCACTCTATAATTTTGGAAAAGTGAACTAAATTTGGAAGGCAATTTTTAATTAAAGAAAAGATAAATATGGATATCTCTAAGGATGGCACATGCATGTTGAACACATGCCATGCATGCACCCTCTACCACTACATAACTTCTGTGTGTTTCCCAAGGCACACTAGTGTTGTGCCGTCAGTCCAATTCCCTCTCTGTTGTGCACAGGGACAAAATCAAGGAAGAGCAAGGCTGTTTTACAGATCTAACATCACTTCTTCTGTGTCATCCACACTATCATCACTGCTGTACAAATTTGCTAAAGGGCACCATACTGAAAATGTTGCAGCTGAATTCACTACTACAGGAGAACACTGGAGCAATCCATAAAGGAAACACTCTCTATTTGCGGGGAAGGTGTTCTCCACCAACCTAAGATACTCTCTCAGTATCTTGTACTTCCCCTCTGTTAGGGGCTTCTTCAAAAAGTTGAACACCTATGCTATGAATTTGAAGAAATATAACCCTAGATTACTGCTCCCTTCTTACTCTGAAATCTCTTCAGAATCTTCAAGGTGTAAATCCATATTACAAGGAAAACTTCATTAGCAACCTGGGAGCCTCTAATGTCCTTCATGTCAACTTCATGGGTAAAAATATTTTCACACCACATCATACCTTCTCAAGGCTTCCTGCAATTCCTTCATGTCAACTTCACGGGTCAAAATATTCTCACACCATGTCATGATCTATTCAGGGGTTCCTGCAATTATAAACTCATCTACCTATAGTGTCAAATTAAGTGGATCAGATCTATGAAATAAAGGATTAAAATCTGCACTAAACTTGGAAAAGCCTAGAGTAAAAACACATCGATCTTGAAATTCCAATCTCATGGTGCATTCATGAGCCCATACATGGCCTTATTCAATTTTCTATCATGGGTATCTCGCCCACGTACCTTAAAACCTCCAGAAACTGAAGAAAAATCCTCAACAAGGTCAACTCGCTCTTTATGAGAGAATCCTCCAACAACAAACCTATCATGGTACTCTTCAGTACTCCAGTTAGGTGCATGCATGGAATCAATTATCGAATCCACACATACATACCTTGCATGTGCCTCCTCATAGCTGGAGGGATCCTTCTCCATCATGGCATCCTGCCATACCTTGTTTGCATGTGCCTCTACAATGCAAGAAGAATACTCCTCCATCATGGCATCTTGCCATGCCTGCTTTGAATCTCTTCAAAGAAGGAATGATACTTCATCATAGCATTGCATACCTGCCTTGCGTGTTCCTCCTCAAAGATGTTGAGAATGTAGAAAGGAAGGTATTCCACTAGGTTGCAACATCTTAGCATGGTGGGGGACAATGAAACAAGGGCTAAGTTGATTTATTAACTTTTCCTAAAGTCTAACTTAGGGAAAAGGACTGTTGATGTGTCATATTATTTAGTTGACTTATTGAGCACCTTTCTAAGTTAAAGTGAAAATTTATTAAGTGATGGATTAGACCATCCATCTCAATGAGTGAGGGAGGGTTTATCTCAGCCCTCCATCATTATGAGATTAGGTTTTTCGCTTGCTCAACTAGGTATAAGGAGGATCAACTTGGCTAAGGGGGCACATTAGAGAATTGAGAGATTGATTAGAGGAACATCGATCTAAGGTTTGTGAGAGGAGCGTTTTGCAGGGAGACAGAGGATGAATTCCATAAGAGAATCGATTCATTTCCAGGGTCAAGTAGAGGCCAAATCCTTCAGCCACATAGAGGAGCCAAATATTAGGTTAGCTTCCCATATTCAGAATTCTCATTTTATCTTTAATCCCGAGTGTTGATTAAGGTTGGTTGTCATTGATGTCAACCCTTGTAGAAATTCCCGTAGCACAAAGGTTTGGGTAATGGACCCAATATTTTTTGATGTAAATATGACTCATTATTGTTTTGTCATGGTTGATAAGAAGTAAATATGGATGGATGAACTCCAAAGTGGTCCCCTTATGGTGAAAGCCCTCATGGGAAGACACTTTGTGGAGTAAGAGAACCCATGCTTAATTGTGGAATAATGAGATGAAGGAAAGTAAATTT
>JZKD02S1804671.1:1087532-1098860 GCA_000966675.3 Picea glauca | reverse complement strand
AGATCACATGTTCTTTCTTGAGTCTCAATCTTCAAATCATGTTGGGAGTATATCTTGGGAGCCCTCTCTCCTAGGGCCTAATTATAATGAATCCGCTACTTGTGGTCAAGAGATTGGATGTGAAGAGGATCATGATTATATCATGATGCTTAGTGATCAATCCACCTCTCACATCCCAAACATCACCCTTCTTAAACCTCATGAAAAAACTCAATCCCAAAATCATCTTTCATTTCGAGCCTTTTATTTGCATGCACGCGATGGTGAATTTGATTATATAGATTAAGAAACTGAGGTTGATCATGTCAAACCAATTTATGATGCATTTTTATATTGATAATGCTAATGAGTGGTCAAATTATGTAGACCAACATGACTTTAATGATACAGCTGAGGAGTCCTCTTTTGAAGATATTTATGAGTTCAATCAAGATCTTAAATGGTATAAAATTGTTGTTAATCCTTTGTTTCAATCAAGAGAGATTAGATAATTTGACACTAGCAGGCATATCCCTCCTAAGTGCACTTTTTCCTTCAATGGAGACGACTATTTTAAAGACATCCCTATGTTTTTGAATCCATGTTATGAATCTTCTTTGCATCATGGTGACCCTGTTCCTGATAGAAGGGTCCCCAAAGGTGAGATTAATTTGTTTGATGAATTCATTGATCATCCCTTTAAGGTACAAACCCTAAACCCTAAATCTAATTCAATTGATACCTTCATCATTACTGGCAAAGCATATGTTGGTTGGCATGTCTTGGATATTGGTGATTGTTTCTTTTGGCTATTGATTAATCATTTCTTCGCACCATGCACATTTGTTGGTTGGCATGTTGGCAGTCCCTCCATGCACAAATTTGTCAAACTCATAAGATCTGCATGCAAAGAGGGAGACGCATTCCTTTATGCTAAATTTCATCTGACCTGAATCCAAGCTAATGTTTATTTTCCTCACACACACACACACACACACACACATATGTATGTGTATGTATGTATATATAATAAAATTTAACGGAAAGGGTAGATTAGTTTTCATTGACTTTGCAACTATTCAGTGATTTTCTCACTTTTGTTTTTATTCTGTTTCTTTTGCTTTCTTTTCTTCTTTTCCCTTTCAATGGTCAGGAGTGGTGGAGCAATGGTTGGTGATATTAAAAGTCTATCTGTATATTTTTAACTGATTGACCAAATTTGTTTTGGTGGACAACAGACTTGCAGGGGAACCAAATCGCCTTCTTTTTTCGTAATCCTTCACTTATCTACCATGTGCTTGCTAAGCGAGACATCCTCGCTTGTCGTAGTCGTCAACCCTATCCCATTCTTCCTTCTTTCCCTTTCTCTTTCCCCTCGATTTTTGAGACGCTTCCAACATGCACATTGTGGATTCTCAGTTCAAATCTTGGGATTTTTCCCTCAACACACATTCACAACAGTTTCAATCTTTCTAATCATTTTGTCAAGATTCAAAGAGTGTGTCCCTTTGGGTTATACAACAGAACCAAACCCCCTCATACTTACCACTTTTCATGAGTTATTCCACGAAGTCCTGATCCATGAATCCCTTGACCTCCATCATGTCTCCCCCTGTTGTATAACTTGGTCCACCTAACCCTATCGACCTCTTCTTATTCCACATCGAGTCACCCTCAGTCCTGTCATTACCCTTCCCTTCCCCTTTCCTTCAGAGAATCAAGGATCGTAAGTTTATTTTTTAAAGCTTGCATGCCACTGTAAGCGACGTGCATCTATTTGTTGGAAATTGTTGACGATGATTTTTGGTCAACAGTACTTAGCCGACAAAGTGTTGCCAGGCTCCCTCTCGAATCATACTACTTGCGCAAAGTTTCACTTACTCTCGTTAAAGGTTGGCACAATGGTGCTGACATAAGTTTTTTTGGTGATGCTTGACTTAATTCTAAGCATGACCCTTTTCTCACTTCTCGCATCCCTCACGCTCTCCTATTTCGCACATTGATATCATGTATTGTGAACTCATATATCACCTTAACCATCACCATATGTTATCCTTTTTCAACATGAATTTTGATAAAGGGGAAGTGAACAATCATTAAAGGTAAAGGGAGTAAATTATTAAAAAAGTTGTGTCATGCAATAAACTCAACATAATAATTTCTTATGTTTGCATGACCCATTTTCCAAAAAAAGTATGTCATATCTCTCCAATTTTAAATTATGGCATTAAGTTGACATCCCCTTCCTCCTTGAAATTATGACTTCAATTTAATCCCAAACCCTTTGGTTATAATTCTAACATCATTCCATGAAGTAAAAGTATATATTCTATATCTGATTTTTTACTCAAAGCCTGAAGGACTAGCTTGACCTACAACACATTGTGTTAAGCACTTTATTTTTCATGATTCCCATGCCAAGCGTATACCTCTTCAATATCTGGAGAATGAAAACTTTCAAAAGGAAANTCATCAAGAGTTTACAAGATCACATGTTCTTTCTTGAGTCTCAATCTTCAAATCATGTTGGGAGTATATCTTGGGAGCCCTCTCTCCTAGGGCCTAATTATAATGAATCCGCTACTTGTGGTCAAGAGATTGGATGTGAAGAGGATCATGATTATATCATGATGCTTAGTGATCAATCCACCTCTCACATCCCAAACATCACCCTTCTTAAACCTCATGAAAAAACTCAATCCCAAAATCATCTTTCATTTCGAGCCTTTTATTTGCATGCACGCGATGGTGAATTTGATTATATAGATTAAGAAACTGAGGTTGATCATGTCAAACCAATTTATGATGCATTTTTATATTGATAATGCTAATGAGTGGTCAAATTATGTAGACCAACATGACTTTAATGATACAGCTGAGGAGTCCTCTTTTGAAGATATTTATGAGTTCAATCAAGATCTTAAATGGTATAAAATTGTTGTTAATCCTTTGTTTCAATCAAGAGAGATTAGATAATTTGACACTAGCAGGCATATCCCTCCTAAGTGCACTTTTTCCTTCAATGGAGACGACTATTTTAAAGACATCCCTATGTTTTTGAATCCATGTTATGAATCTTCTTTGCATCATGGTGACCCTGTTCCTGATAGAAGGGTCCCCAAAGGTGAGATTAATTTGTTTGATGAATTCATTGATCATCCCTTTAAGGTACAAACCCTAAACCCTAAATCTAATTCAATTGATACCTTCATCATTACTGGCAAAGCATATGTTGGTTGGCATGTCTTGGATATTGGTGATTGTTTCTTTTGGCTATTGATTAATCATTTCTTCGCACCATGCACATTTGTTGGTTGGCATGTTGGCAGTCCCTCCATGCACAAATTTGTCAAACTCATAAGATCTGCATGCAAAGAGGGAGACGCATTCCTTTATGCTAAATTTCATCTGACCTGAATCCAAGCTAATGTTTATTTTCCTCACACACACACACACACACACACACATATGTATGTGTATGTATGTATATATAATAAAATTTAACGGAAAGGGTAGATTAGTTTTCATTGACTTTGCAACTATTCAGTGATTTTCTCACTTTTGTTTTTATTCTGTTTCTTTTGCTTTCTTTTCTTCTTTTCCCTTTCAATGGTCAGGAGTGGTGGAGCAATGGTTGGTGATATTAAAAGTCTATCTGTATATTTTTAACTGATTGACCAAATTTGTTTTGGTGGACAACAGACTTGCAGGGGAACCAAATCGCCTTCTTTTTTCGTAATCCTTCACTTATCTACCATGTGCTTGCTAAGCGAGACATCCTCGCTTGTCGTAGTCGTCAACCCTATCCCATTCTTCCTTCTTTCCCTTTCTCTTTCCCCTCGATTTTTGAGACGCTTCCAACATGCACATTGTGGATTCTCAGTTCAAATCTTGGGATTTTTCCCTCAACACACATTCACAACAGTTTCAATCTTTCTAATCATTTTGTCAAGATTCAAAGAGTGTGTCCCTTTGGGTTATACAACAGAACCAAACCCCCTCATACTTACCACTTTTCATGAGTTATTCCACGAAGTCCTGATCCATGAATCCCTTGACCTCCATCATGTCTCCCCCTGTTGTATAACTTGGTCCACCTAACCCTATCGACCTCTTCTTATTCCACATCGAGTCACCCTCAGTCCTGTCATTACCCTTCCCTTCCCCTTTCCTTCAAAGAATCAAGGATCGTAAGTTTATTTTTTAAAGCTTGCACGCCACTGTAAGCGACGTGCATCTATTTGTTGGAAATTGTTGACGATGATTTTTGGTCAACAGTACTTAGCCGGCAAAGTGTTGCCAGGCTCCCTCTCGAATCATACTACTTGCGCAAAGTTTCACTTACTCTCGTTAAAGGTTGGCACAATGGTGCTGACATAAGTTTTTTTGGTGATGCTTGAATTAATTCTAAGCATGACCCTTTTCTCACTTCTCGCATCCCTCACGCTCTCCTATTTCGCACATTGATATCATATATTGTGAACTCATATATCACCTTAACCATCACCATATGTTATCCTTTTTCAACATGAATTTTGATAAAGGGGAAGTGAACAATCATTAAAGGTAAAGGGAGTAAATTATTAAAAAAGTTGTGTCATGCAATAAACTCAACATAATAATTTCTTATGTTTGCATGACCCATTTTCCAAAAAAAGTATGTCATATCTCTCCAATTTTAAATTATGGCATTAAGTTGGCATCCCCTTCCTCCTTGAAATTATGACTTCAATTTAATCCCAAACCCTTTGGTTATGATTCTAACATCATTCCATGAAGTAAAAGTATATATTCTATATCTGATTTTTTACTCAAATCCTGAAGGACTAGCTTGACCTACAACACATTGTGTTAAGCACTTTATTTTTCATGATTCCCATGCCAAGCGTATACCTCTTCAATATCTGGAGAATGAAAACTTTCAAAAGGAAACATACATCTATATTAGACCCTTTCTTACTAAGGGAGTTTCCTATTTGGTCTCATACCTATGTCCTTTATATGATCATCTAGGCAAGGCATACATATTGGAGGAATAATTCGTGAAATTGAAGCATCTCTTCAGAGTAATGGAGGCTTTTCTGGAAAGTCTCAGAAAGAGCCACCATCAACACTTTGAAGATTCTTTTTTTTTTCTTGCCCAACATTATGACATCAGAGGGAAACATGATCTAAGCTCTTTCCAATATCGATGAGGCTATGGCACATACCCCAATTGTCATCAATATTTACTAGGTAAAGGTTAAAATACTTAAACATTCAGGAAGCTCATAACAATCATACGCAGTCTTGAGCCATCTACATCTCTTGGTGACATGTGTTCCAATATTGTTTTCATCAGATTATAAACAATTGTATTGTCACTACAATGACCCTTCATGTGTGAATAAATTGAATCTTGAGATGTTTACAACTGTGGAAAATAAGAGTAATGCATATGATATTATAATGAAACTTAGTGAATGTGTTGAAAATGTTGACGTGGCCATTGCAAGAAAGTATGTCCGAGCAGTTTGAAAAATTGCATTGCAACAGTATGATGTCAATGCTATTGTTGACCGCCTTCTTCATTTCCTAGAGATGGAAAAGGATTATATCACTCTAGAAACTCTAGTTTTTGTGAAAGACCTTCTAAGGAAGTATTCATAGTGGAATCATGACTGTGATGGGAACATCAACAGAAAAAAGGGGTTCCAGAACCTGAGGCTAAAACTGCACTAGTTTGGATGTTGGGAGAATATTCTCAGGATACGCTTGATGCCCCTTGTTAGCACTGAGAGTCACCCTTAGATTGCAGGAGGATAAGCCCAGTACCCATCAAATTTTTTGGTGGATGTTGGTTTTATATGAGTGGAGGTCAATGGACAAAACTCAATATATGAATGATGTTCAACACAGAACTGGACAAGAAATGCATAGGGAAGTGAGGGCCACAACTAACTTCATTCAGTGAATTGAGTTTAAGTGTGAGAAGAGGGAAGACTTAGTAAGAAAGGTGGACAAGATTTCTATGGGCATCAGGCCTTCAAGCATCTTGGAGAAGAAAAACTCAGACTCAATATCACTCTTAAGCTCAAGCTTCGGACACTAAAATATGTCCAAACAACATAGTCACAACAGCACAATGATCAAACCTACATCACCTGCATGCAGCTACAAAAACTCGACTGGATCCTCCATGCTCAAGCCATTTAGTGTTAGAGGGGAAAACATCACAAGGAAACTGACTAAAACTGGTCGCGATACCGCTGCAATCAAACCTACATTAAAACAACATAACAACTCTTGAATGGATCCTCCATGCCTGAGTGTTTTAGCAC
Organism: Picea glauca; assembly: GCA_000966675.3. Taxonomy (NCBI): domain Eukaryota; kingdom Viridiplantae; phylum Streptophyta; class Pinopsida; order Pinales; family Pinaceae; genus Picea; species Picea glauca. The sequence continues at coordinate 1,092,561 of JZKD02S1804671.1, read as the reverse complement.
AAGTTTTACAAAGAGATGAAAAGAGGCTGACTTCTATTAATATGAAAGTCTCAAATCCGATACATAACCAGAGAACAATTCTAGCATCAAAACATTACAAAATAGGGAGATCTACTCAAAAAGTTGACCCCCTTAACAAAATATCAAAACTATCTCTTTATACTCGGATCAGTCCCTGACTATCAGGAGTGTGATCCCATCACTACATTCAAAGCATTGTGTTCGAGAAGTCTTCTGTCAAACTGTGCATGTATCCCTCTGTCATACGCGAGCTCAGATCGGTATGGGTCTATAGGAAAATCTGACCATAGGGGTACCACGACTAACGGTTCAGTCCCTACGGTTAGGCACTCCATGTCTTCTAATTACTGAGTGAGTCAAGGTTCCAACCACCATTCCTTTCATTTATTAACTGAACCCTCGAGATCGAGACGAGGCTTAGTGCCTAGGGGGCGGCCACACATTTCTCTCAGATCAGACACTATATGAGCACGTGATTGCGGGGTTGTCAAAAGTGGTTTTAACTCACATCTCTTTTGGGCCCGCAATCCACCACCTTCTGCCAAATATCACTTTTTCCTAACCACGGTTTCAATTGTGGGACTGCTCAATAATTTTATCGATCAAGCAAGTTGTGTCCCCGCAACGAAGCATGACCGTCGATCTGGACGCAATCTGCGATCTAGGCTCACCTGCTAGATTTAGCACTACTACCAAGCTTAACCACCCACCAACTTTAGAATATGCCAAACTGTGCCCTGGGGGAGGGGGACGTTGCTCTTGACGTTGAACAATAACACCTCCCGGAGGATGACCTGTCGTTGCTATGTTGACGTGTCATGAAAGAGAAGTGACACGTGTCACTAAGAAAGAAGCAAATGATATGCCCACGACTGCCTGGACTAAGTGCCATGTGTCACTGTCGAACATTTGTCAGGTGTCACGATTGATCAGTGTGCCAGATGTCCATACTAATAACTGCCACGTATCCTCTTAAATCGTCGGGTGAGATCTCCTTCAGGGGGAAAATCAAATCTCAAACCTCATCCTCTTCCATGTTCTTTTACCTAGAGCTAAGGATTTGGCGACGTGTGGCTATTGGATCAATGGCTAAGATCCCTTCGGGTCTCTGGGCTATGGGAAAATCAAACTCAAATCTCTCTTTTCCCCCTTCGCTTTCCTCCAGAGACCTAGATCTGACGCCGTGTGTCCATTTGAATCAGATGACTGAGACTTACTCTAGGCCTTCGGGCTTCGAGTGTTTCGGGTCTTCGAGACTCCGGGTGCTTCAGGACTTCAGGCACTTCGACACTTCGGGACTTTGGGAACTTCAGTGCTTCAGGGCTTTGGGACTTTGGGAGGCACTGTCGCTAATATCAACGACTCCATGTTGATTTTGAGATCAATGGTCCATGATTGCTTCGGGAGTTCAAGATTCGGCTCTCGAAAGTTTTATGCACTTATCACTTCGAAACTATCGAAGCTCATTTCCCCGAATGCTTGGATCAACTGCCACCTGTCCCCCTCAAGATCGGACGACTCATGCTCACTTCGGGTTTCAGGAATTTAGACCTTTGACAAACAACTTTAATAATATTTCAAACCCCCGATTCCTATGAACTGTCGATCTGATATTCTCAGGAATGTCTGCCATTGAAGCTGATCTCACCTGTTTCTTGCATTTCGATCTTTAAATGGACTGCTCTGAACGCTGCGCTTTGACATTTCTTGTGCAGGCCGCGAACTTGGACAACCTGCTTCCCTTGACAACTATATGTGATAACATTTGGCTCCATAGGGGATGGCATGCTCCCTGCGAGCTGCCAAGAACAAGCAGTTCTAGTCACCTTATGCATTGGGTTATGGAGTCATGCTCAAAAAACATCCTGCTGAGGAGTAAAGGCCGACAAACACACTATCCTAAAAACAAAACCAAAATACATGGGCTCCAGGAGGAGATTATTTCTGTACATTCCTAGACTAATTGATTTTTACAAAGCGCTAGGTGAAATCAAACTTCCACCATATCCATTCAAGCAACTCCCTAGTTGCAAACTTGTTTACTCTGTCACTGATCAAATAAAAACAATGCAACTGTGACATCAAAATGATTACGCTTTTCATCTCTCCTCCCAATGATGAAGTCAAGATAAAGTTGAGCGGCTCCAAGACATGAAGGAAATGCAACTCCATGTACTCCCTTACAGGTTCATAGAGCAAATGACAAAACCCACTGGGCTGGTGACAGAAAACATGCTCTGTATTACAACATCTCACACATGGTTGAATGTCTCTGGCAAGCATAGGTGAGTGAACAGCTGATGCAGGCTGACTGATCCCAGGTGATGGTTGCTCATTTGCAGGCTCTAGGTAGGATATGAACTGCACATTTGGTTCTCCCTCTTCTTCTTCATGACTCTCCCAAGGATCAAAATCATAATCATCATAAACATGAAACTTGGGGAAGCTCTGCCCTTTGTCTTCTGTAGGCACGAAATGGAAGATTTCCACACAATGTTTTTCCTCAATGTATAAAGAAAGAGGCTCTGTGGTATGCTCTTGGAAATCCTCAAAATATGAAACATATGATTCCATGTGTATAGCCATAGGATCATGAATCGTGTGATAGAATCTTGGCTGCTTTAGAATACTAGGCTGCTCCTCTGTAAATGCATCTCTGCTTGCAAATAAAAAATCTCCCCGCTCCTTCGAAAACAACTCTCGATCATCAGCAGATGCAACCTCTTTTCCTTGTTGTTGTTCCAGATCTGATTCATAATCACTATCTTCTTGCTTAGAATCTGAAACATGCTGACAGTCTTCTTTCTTAGGCACATGCAATTTTTCAAGACATGCTTGCATATGAACCCCCTTGCTAGCCCTGATGTTCTCTTTGACTTCTTCAACATATTCAAATAGGTGTCTTAAAGATGAAGATTTCCTCTCTCTCAGGAGAAGGACCAGATCTAGATGTTGAGCCATGACATAGTACACCATGGAAGCAATCTCTGTGGGTCTGATCTCCATGGGCATACTATGATAAACACTGTAAAACCTCCTGTTGAATATAGCCAAGGCTTCTTCTTCCCCTCTCCTCAAGGCATTAAACTCAAACCAGTATTGATCAAGGGACTTGTTCTCACCCCAACACTTTAAAAATGCATGACATAGCTCGGTCCAGGAGCCAATAGAAGTGGCTTCCAGACATCTAAACCACACAACAACACCTCCAGACAGGGATTGTGAGAACAACCTCATGGCAACATCATCATGAACAATGTCAAACTGATTGACAAAGCTCACAAAGGCCTCTAAATGCCTCTCAGTTGTAATATGATCCTCTCTAGAAAACCGAGGAAGTTACTCAAAGGAATAATGAGAATAAGGATGAAGGTCATGTGGCGGCCTTAAAGGTTTAAACAACTTATTTCTGATTTTAATTTGAAAAGAAGTGGGCTGATCATGAGGATTAACGAGTTGATGGAAAGGGTCAGCAGGAATAACAGAGGGTAATGAGATTTGAGAAGACTATGAATTATTTTCAACCTCCTCAGGGCTACAAGTGTGATCAATTTCAAGAGGAGATGCAATACAGATCTCACTTTTATGAATAGGCAGAGGTGAAAACACGAGATCAATATCTAAAACAAAAGAAGAGGGCATGTTTTCTTCTTCCAATGATGGATAAATAAAGGAAGGCCTATTATCATCTGAATAGAAAAAGTAGAGGATAATCCTCTTTATATGTGAAGGGAAAGAGAGAAATGAGCTGATAAACAAGAATAGGATTTCATGAATAAAGCTCATAAACTGATATTTGGTCTTCCCCTTCTGTACGGTCATATTTCTGTCAACAGGATCCTCCCCAGTGGAGTCTTCGATAATGGAGTCACCAGGTGCAAGCTACAATCTTCAATGGTTATGATGTCTGATGCACCTTCAAAATCAGAAGCTCGTTGTCATTCTTACCCAGAGAAATGTCTTCAATTCGTTCCCCGACAACAACACCAAGAATGTTAGCACTGAGAGTCACCCTCAGATTGCGGGAGGGTAAGCCCAGTACCCATCAGAGTTTTTGGTGGATGTTAGTTTTATATGAGTGGAGGTTAATGGAAAAAACTCAATATATGAATGATGTTCAACACAGAACTAGACAAGAAATGCACAGGGAAGTGAGGGCCACAACTAACTTCAGTTAGTGAATTGAGTTTAAGTGTGAGCAAAGGGAAGACTTAGTAAGAAAGGTGGACTTGACTGTTATAGGTATCAAGCCTTCAAGCAACTTGGAGAAGAAAAACTCAGACTCAATATCACTCTTAAGCTCAAGCTTCGGACACTGAAATATGTCCAAACAACACAGTCACAACAACACAATGATCAAACCTACATCCACATGCAGCTACAACAACTCGACTGGATCCTCCATGCCTAAGCCATTCAGTGTAAGAGGGGAAAATATCACAAGGAAGCTGACTAAAACTGGTCACGATACTGCTGCAATCAAACCTACATTACAACAGCATAAGAACCCTCGACTAGATCCTCCATGCCCGAGTGTTTTAGCACAGTTTTTACAAAGAGATGAAAAGAGGTTGACTTTTATTAATCTGAAAGTATCAAATTCGATACATAACCAAAGAACAGTTCTAGAATCAAAACATTACAAAATAGGGAGCTCTGCTCAACTAGTTGACCCCCTTAACAAAATATCAAAACTATCTCTTTATACTCGGATCAGTCCCCGACTATCAGGAGTGTGATCCCCTCACTACATTCAAAGCATTGCGTCCAAGCAGTCTTTTGTCAGACTGTGCATGTATCCCTATGTCAGACGCGAGCTCAGATCAGTAAGGGTCTACAGGAAAATATGACCATAGGGGTACCATGGCTAACGGTTCAGTTCCCACGGTCGGGCCTGTTATCACTCCAAGAAACCCTCTATGGTTGCAGACTAGAGGTGCTTGGTAACTTAAGAATTGAATACTTTTCAGTAGGTGGATCAATGGGATACTAAGATAGCACAATGGAG
>JZKD02S1804671.1:1074181-1087522 GCA_000966675.3 Picea glauca | reverse complement strand
GTAGCGGATTCATTATAATTAGGCCCTAGGAGAGAGGGCTCCCAAGATATACTCCCAACATGATTTGAAGATTGAGACTCAAGAAAGAACATGTGATCTTGTAAACTCTTGATGATAGGGATTAAAGAATACAAATCCTTGTGTGAATCATAAATTCCAAAGGAGTAACCTGTTCTACAACTTTTCTCTTCGAAGTCAAGGCAAGTGGATAGAGCTAGCTCTAGGTTTTGAACATTCTTTTCTTCTAACCGCCATTAGTAGAGAGGAGGTAAAAGTTCATAATAATGCAAGAGAGCAGCCAAGTTATTAGGGCGAATGGGAGTAGGAATTGAATTGTACAACTTGATAAACCTAAGGTTAAATGTAAGAATGTGTTCATTATCCTTCATGTGTAACTGATTAAATCTTTTAAGATGCTCATAAGGATTATCCAAATGCCCAAAGGTATAAGTAAACCAATAAAAAATTTCAAACCATGTAGAGATGCATTCATCAGGAAGGTTGGCAAATAAAGAGGCGACATTACCCTGAAGGGAATTCATGAAAAATAGCATGAAACTATTATTATCGTTAGCTCCGAGAATGGTGCAAGCATTTGAAAATGCGTGAAGATGTTCAACCACCGTAACAATTCCATCGTCATGAAAGAGAGGCAACTGGTTCTTGAATTTGTGAGGTAAGGGATTAACCGGATGAACGAACTTCAAGGAAGTGGGCACAAACCACATGGAATTATTTAGGTCTTCTTCTAACTCAAAAAGTCCATACTTGCGAATGACCTTCCCAAGGTTAGTAGTTGAAATAACAGGGTTACAACCACTAAACATACTTCCGATCAGTTGAGACATTGAGGTCTAGGAAATATTAAAGTAAATTTGAAAGAATTAAAACAAAACTAGGAATGAACCATTGAACGGTCGTCCCCAGTATGGTCACAAAAATATGTTGACGTCGAGGGACTAGAGAGTCCTCAATATCAACATTTCAACCTCTCGTGGGGCTAGGCCAGAAGAGATGGGAATGTCACCCTAAGCTTAAATCCCCAAACAAAAAGACACATTGAGCTCCAAGCTAAAAATAATCTAACCTACAGTCCAAACGTAAGTCCTTCACCTTGTATTTTACTTTCTAATAATATTTGATTTTTATGTGATTTATGATTTTTATGCTTTTATGTTTGAGTTTATACATTTAAAATAACAAAACTAAATATACTAAAGAAAATGCAAAAAAATAACAAAAACAAATGAAGAGACATTTGTTTTGTATTTGTTTAGCAAAAAGAAAAACTTAACAAAAGTTGGAGAAGATTAATTCCTAAGTGTTTAATTAAAAGAGTAATTTAATAAATAAAAAAGTTGATTTAATACCCAAATTTTTTTTATGAAACATTAATTAAAAAGTAATGTAAAGGATTGGTATTTTAACATTTCTTAGTTAAAACAAAATTAATTGCAAAAGTAAACAAAATAACACAAGTTTATACCTTAAAAAAAACTAAAATGAGAGAAACATATATATAAAAAAAACTAAAATGAGAGAAACATATATATACATCATGTTACAGTAACCATAGTGCATTATAATCTTTTGAATTTATTTTCTTTTTATTTTGAATTTAAAGTGTTGAATCAATAAAGATGGAGAAAACCAAAATTTGACAGAAAACAAATAAGAAATTAATTCAAAGCATAAGGATTTTGATCTCAAGTTAAGATTTCTCCTCATACAATCATGGAAGTGAAGAATTACAAATCTCTGTGAAGACTTGGGTCAGGTATACAGTCTTTAGCCACTCTAGAACAAGGTTACAATAGAAAGACTAAGAGTGAAAATAAAGAATAAAGCTTAGCCAAAATGGGATGGAGCGATGGTGGTGATAACACAAGGCGAGGACCTGCACATTAGAAACTGATTAGCGTTGAAACAAATCAGGGTTAAATACAACAAATTGACAAGAAAGCATTTCACCTTATATAAAACCCGCAAAGCTTATCCTCGCTTCGTCCATTCGATGCTTCGCAAGACCCCCTGTTGCCGACAATCCCGTCAATCCCTGCTAAAAGAGAGGAAGGATGACAGTATTAAATGAAAAACCTCACTGCTCCAACCATACCTCTATCAGAGTTTTCTCCAAAAAATCTTTATCTCAAATTTTTCTCTCCTCTAGTCTGTTGGGCGCTGCTTCTTTTATCACATTCGTTGGGCGGTTCGAGTGGTTATGGCAGTTTTGAAGTTGATTTGGTTGAACAAATTGAAGTGAACGGTTTGAACCACCTCTTTTTTCTTCATTAATAAAATCCATCATACATGATTTATGATAACGGTTGGTCAACGCACATATGACCCACTAAAACTGTATGATTTTTATTTTCTGTGGCATCAATAATTTATTATCCCTCCAACGTTGATTGCACATCAAATTTTCCCTTCAAGTGGATTACATAGTTCATCGTTGTGACACTATACTCGTGACATAAATCTCTGTAGTGTTGTTTTAAGACTAATTTTTAATGCAGTAATCGATAGCGCAGTCATGACAGGGCCTAACCCAAGCACATCATCAATGACAAAACACGTCTATTGAATAGATGTTGGAGGTGCTGCATTTCTTACTGTAATTTCAGATCCAGGAGGGGCACTTGTAGGAGATGGAGAGTGGGAGACAAAGGCAGTAGAACTGCCATTGTAATCAAGAGAATTATATGATAAAGATCTGTTTGTAGTAGGGCCCCGACGTTCCTTCTTCTTTGATGCACTTATTAATGTCAACTTAATGCCATAATTTAAAATTGGAGAGATATGGCATACATTTTTTGGAAAATGGGTCATGCTAACATAATAAATTATTATGTTGAGTTTATTGCATGACACAACTTTTTTAATAATTTACTCCCTTTACCTTTAATGATTGTTCACTTCCCCTTTATCAAAATTCATGTTGAAAAAGGATAACATATGGTGATGGTTAAGGTGATATATGAGTTCACAATACATGGTATCAATGTGAGAAATAGGATAACGTGAGTGATGCGAGAAGTAAGAAAAGGGCCATTCTTAGAATTAAGCAAGCGTCACCAAAAAAACTTTTATCAGGAACATTGCGCCAACCTTTAATGAGAGTAAGTGAAACTTTGCATAAGTAGTATGATTCGAGAGGGAGCCTGGCAATGCTTTGCCGGCTAAGTACTGTTGACCAAAAATCATCATCAACAAGATACATTTACATGGAAAAATGATTCACTATGGTACAAAGATCGCTTATATTTATGTAAGAACTCCCAATTCAAACAAAAGGTACTCTTGGAATTGCACACCTCTCCGGTAGGAGGACACTCATGATTTTTGAAAACCCACCATAGGGTCAAGAAGGAATGTTTTTGGGATGGACTTAAAACTGATGTTCAAAGGTTTGTGGCAGAATGTTTGGTTTTCCAACAAAATAAGTTGAAAACAATTAATACCCCAGGTCTTTTACAACCATTAGCCATCCCAAGTCAGTGTTGGGAGGAGGTTTCCATGGATTTCATCACATGGTTACCGAAGTTTGAAGGAAAGAGTGTTATCATGGTGATTGTTGATAGAATGACCAAGTACACACACTTTTGTGCACTCTCTCGTCCTTTCAAATCCAGTGCAATTGCCATCGCATTCATGGAGACAGTTCAAAAGCTACATGGAAGCCCAAAGATTATTGTAAGTGACAGAGATCCCATCTTCATTGGACATTTTTGGACATCATTATTTTCTTGTTTGGGTACTCAATTGGCTCATAACTCATCTTATCATCCTCAATCTGATGAACAAACTGAGATAGTGAATAAATGTCTGGAAGTCTATTTTTGTTGCTTTGTCTCTGATAAACAAACATAATGGTTCAAATGGTTACCCTTGGAAGAATGGTGGTATAACACTTCCTTTCATACTACAACAAAAATGATACCATTTATGGCACTCTATGGATATCACCCACCTTCCGTCACTTCTTCTCTAAAATAAAAATCTAAGGTTCAAGCAGTGGAAGATCACATCGATCGTCAACAACAAGTTNACAGATGTCCCTCAAGCAAGCTAAGAAGGATAATAAATTATCACCAAAGTACTATGGCCCTTATAAGGTGTTGCAAAAGATTGGTACTATGGCATACAAGTTGGAGTTGCCTGCATATTCGCAAGTACACCTCATTTTCCATGTTTCATGCTTAAAGAAGGATATAGGTGACAAGATCCCAGTTCAAACTATATTGCCAGAACTTGACGAGGAAAGAAAAATCATATTGGAACATGAAGCTATCACTGACATGAGAATTCGCCAGTTGAGGAATAGATCCATTTCAGAGTATCTCATTAAGTGGAGGAAACTACCTATTGAAGATTCCACTTGGGAAGATGAGTCTTTTATACAGAAGCATGCAGAATTAATCAAGCGTTGTGGACAACACTTGTCTGAAGGGGAGGGGCATGTTAAGCCCTAAATAGTGGCACATTTCCCATTAATTGGAGCATATTACATTAGTAATTTTATTTTATTTATGTCGGCTTGGGTCCATTAGTTGTAGTTGTACCTCCTAGTCTTCTATATATAGCAAGGAGACCTTTTCATTAGGTTTCCAGCTCAAACTTGATGACTATAAATATGTGGATTGGTTATGGATGGTAAAAAAAGTGGAACATCGCATTTTGATATGGGTAAATTGAATGCTTTCACATGGAGGCAGGTTGGTCCTCTTGAAATCAGTGGTAGAAATCATCCTAGTTTATTGGGCTTACATAGCCTCGATCCCTAAAGGTATTTTAAATAAAATTAGAAAACTCAACTTCAGTTTCTATAGACAGGAGTACGACTTTATGGAGGCATCCCTCTAGTAAAATGGGATAAATTGGAATGCCCCTAGGAACTTGGGGGTTGGGGCCTGAGAAATATTTTCTCTTTTCCAAAGGCCCTTGCAACAAAGAGCCTTTGGCATTTCTCTTAGAGCTCCACGTCCTGGGATTGGGGGGTCGGGTGCTGAGATCCAAATACCTCGGAGGTCTATCGATAGAAGACTGGTTTCATCTCCCTAATAAATCATCCAAAGGCTGCATTGTTTGGAGGGAGATCGCTTCGGCCTTTCCCCTTTTGGACATTGAACAATCCGGAAGATTGGCAATGGACGCTGAGTCCAAATAGAAGAAGATCCCTAGCTTGGGGTGGGTGACGATTTCCTCGAACTCTATTAGAGGTTTCCTCATTGAAGAACATTTATAAACTACAGGTCATGGGGATTCAAAACTGGTGATCGATTGGGCCAACAAAAATATTAAAGTTTCAGATATTTGCCTGGAGCCTCTCCTGCAGGAAATTTTGAGTGCCTTTGCGACCTTTTGAACGACTCTTTTTCAACAATATTCTCAAAGAACTGAACTCAAAAGTAGACCAATTATCAAAAGAAGCCTCGACATTGCTTACTGGTGCCTTTGGGATTTACGAGTTCTATGATAATGTTGAAACAGAGTCGATGGAATTTCGACAATATGCTAATAGCCTCTCTCCTCAGTATATATTTTGTGTAGTTTAAAAGATGTATAAGAACGGTAAACCGAAAACATAGATGGCAATTTTGTCTAGCTAGATGTTTTTGTTGTCTACTTGTTCTACGAAATGGTTTTTTTTTGCCTAAATCTGTCGACATAAATTTGTATGAAATCACTATTTTTTGTTGATTAAAATTCATTTATGAAAGCATAAATGAATTCAGTATGCTGAAAAACCCTTGGGGCACTGGGATTCTGCATAAATAATCACTTAAATCTACTAATATAACAATTTCTAACAAGATTTCGGGCAAAAATCCTCATAAAATATTACCTAAAAATAGTCATTTCATAGAACATTTAGCCTATAACTTTTGCAAAGTTTAAAAGAGGCTTTTATTTTTTTTTGGTTTCTTCAAGAAGTATAACCAGTACTAAAAGATTTTCCTTTGTTCATGATTTGAACCATGTATATTTTTTGGAATATAATAATGAATAATTTAAATACAAAAATACGATTTAGATTTAGATTTAAATCATAGTACATAAATTTATTAAACTTTATTTATTTTTTAACTGTATAAATATTAGATATTATTTTCGGGATTAACTGCTTAGTGTAAGTATAAATATTTTTATTAGATTAAAATAATAATAAAACTTAATATTTAAAAGTTGAAAAAAATAATATTTATACATTTAATTTAAAGGATGAGTATTTTTATCAAATTATCATATTATTACTAATAATAAATAATGAGTTTTTGTTTAATAAATTTAATTTTTAATAGTGTTGAGAAAAGAATTTATAAACATAACATTGAATACAAAATGTAATTAAAAAAAATAAAAATTAAACAAGATTTAGAGTGAATAAAATAAATGAAAACTAATAGTTGTTGAAATATGAAAACTAAATTTTGCAATTAGAATTAATGATTTACTATATAATATGAATGGGTTTAATGGTTAAGAATATTTGTTTCCTCCTTGGATAGCAGTGGATAATCTCATAAACAAGGGGATCTCATACACCAATTTGATAACCTTAAAAAAAAATCATATATAAATTATGAATCAATATTTGAAAAAAAAAATCACAAAATTTTATTTGAAAAAAGAAATTTTAAAAATGTATCTCTCAACATTTAATTGAAAAAAATATTCACTTGGAAAAAAAATTGAAACCAAAGTAGTTAGGTAAATTTATTTATGAAAGGCATGAACTTTATATATTAAAGAGATTATTTATTACATGTATTTAAACTTCACTAAGGTTTGAAATGAACTCATTAGATGTATTTAAACTTCAGTGGGTCTCAAACCAATTTATTGAAAAAAAAATTGTTATGATATTCTTAATTTATTGAAAAGAATGTTATGATATTGTTACATGTATTTAAACTTCACTAAGGTTTGAAATGAACTCATTAGATGTATTTAAACTTCAGTGGGTCTCAAACCAATTTATTGAAAAAAAAATTGTTATGATATTCTTAATTTATTGAAAAGAATGTTATGATATTGTTAAATTGTTATGATATTGTTAAGGTCACGGACAAGCGAGCTGTCAAATGATTTTACTAGTAAAGTCTAGTGAGGTATACATACCCTACCCCTTCTTCTTTTACTATTGCTAGTGTATCCTCCTCTCCTCCTCTTGTTGTTCTTTTATACCAAAAATTATTAGGTTCAAGGCTCTTTTGTTATGCTCATGGTCCAATTCGATTAGTTTATTCATTTCCTCTTTGATGGTTGTTGGTTAGTTTTTCTTCTAGCTCTTTTTTTCTTCAACCACTCCTTCTTGGGTTGATTGTTTATGTTTTTCCATTTCTTGAATCCTATCATTCATTGTCTGCAATTCACTCTTGAACCCTAAGAATCTATCCTCTATTTGAGTTTGACTGACCTATCTTTAATTTTCTTATCAATCATTGCCTCTAGCTCTATTTGGAGTTTTAAGTCTCTTTCTTCACTCCTTTTTTTTCAAATGATTCTAACTCTATTTGGATTTTGGCGTCTCTCTTTTTTTCTACTGATTCCATATAATCATAAAGTATCTCTAGGGTGATTTTGGGGGGCCTCCCCCTTTTAGGATGAGTTTTTGGAATAGGTGGTGGAGTGCTCATATTGAAAAGAAGAGAAAAAAATGTAACAATTATTATTTTGGATTGACTTTAAAAATGATTTTTTTTAATTGATAATAATGATATTAATTATGATCTCTCAAATCAACTTTTACTTATGAAACTTAAAATATAAAATAAATAAAATATATATAAATCTCTTTACATTAATAGATTATAAATATATTTTAAATAAAAATTGAATCAAAGTAAAATGTGACTCACCTCATTTCACATGTCCAATTGCTTTGTAAGTACATATACTAATTGAAGTACATATAATTTGAAAACTGCACAAAAGTATTATTCTCATTCAAAACAATAGAAATATAATTTCAAAACCGTAGATAAGTATTACTCTCATTTAAAATCATAGAAAAGTATTATTCCCGTTCAAAACAACAAAATATATATATATATATATATATATTATTAAAATAATATAAACAATCTATATCATGCTAATATTGATATTTGATTTTTTTAAATATTTGAATGACATGTTTAAAAGTAAAGTTGATAGGAGTCGGTAGAATATATAAAAAGAAATATATGGAGTGGGTAGAGTCATTATAGTTTTTGAAATTTCTATGATTTGAATGAGTGTTTATGAAAAGTGAAGGTGATGGGAGTGGGTAGAATATATAAAAAGAAATAGAGGGAGTGGGTAGAGTAGGGACTTTGTCAAATTTGAAATAATACTAATAATATTTTGAAATAAAAATATTTTTTCTTATAATTTTTTATTGTTAAATTATTTTTATAATTATTGTAATTGATTTTTTTTTAATGTTATTATATATATATTTAATTTATTAAAATTATAAAATATATGTTTATATTATATTTATAATAGGAATGTGATTTTTTTGGATTTTAGAGGTTAAAATAACAGGAATGTGATTTTTTTGGATTTTATAGGTTAAAATAACAATAATTGTTTTTAATATTTATATGTTTAAATTTAAAATATTTTTTTTGTTTTTATCATAATTGTTTATTATTAAATTATTTTTATAATCAAAATAATTATAACATTTTTTAATATTTAAATGTTTGAAATTAAAATATAAATTTGGTTTTATCATAATTTTTTATTATTAAATTATTACTATTATTATTATGGAATTTTTTTAATGTTATTTGACTCAATTTTTTTTCATTTGTTTATTAACATTACATTGAATGCATATTTCTTCTATATTGTATTCATATATGAATTGGATAAAAATGAGTACAAGGGGAATAAAAAAGAGGAAGAAGACCAAAACCCTAATGGGATAGTTAACTTTGTCATAGCTCCATTCACACCTCCATCACTATGAAAGAAGGTAATGAAGTCCCAAAATTAAAGAAATAGATAAATCTTCGTAGTCATGAGTGTAGATAGGGACCAAGAATCTCCAAAGGTTTTCACAACACAAGTGGTGAGCCATGGTCTACAATTCCTCTGCAAAATCAATGTTTCCTATGGAGGCTTGCAATATTGTGGGAGGGAAGGAATGTGCAAGAGAGATAAGCATTGAAGTGAGATTAAACATTGATTCATCCTCCATGTCCTCTCGTGCAGTGGGTATTGACAAGAATATGTTAACTTTGATTTCAATCACAAGACCATGTTTCCAAGCGAGGTGTGCAATAATTTTGGAGGGAAATTCTATGAGGTGGAATATCATAATGGCAAGTATCATTTTTTTCTTGATTAACAAGGATGCCTGCTAAGTGTTTGACGAAATTCATGATATCAATAAAATTGATGGGGCCGACTTAATCCAAGAGGGTTCTAATATTAAAGCAATCTTTCAAATCATGGTTAAGTCTCTCCTAGGGAAAACCTTAATCTTGTGCATGGACTTCATCGATTATGTTGATTATGTGGAAGATATAAAGCACAAACTGGAGCTCATGTAGGGGATCCCTATGGACCAACATCAACTTATGTTTGAAGGTAAACAACTTGATGGCCATTGTCTATTTTCCGACTACATCATATGCAAGGACACAACTCTTACTTGGGTTTTGTGCTTGTGTGTAGGTGTAGTGTGAAGTGGATTGTCTTCATCCTCAAAGCCTATTTGTTTCAAGGATGCAATTAGAAACAAACCATGTACTTCAACTGCTTCAAACCCTCCTCTGCATAGCATGTATATTGTGGAGAAATTAGAAGAGGTGCAAGGTGCCAATGTTGCAGATCTTAGAACCAAAGGTCTCAAGACTACTTTCATTTTATAAATCATATGTGGTTTAATTTATAGATTCAATGACTTTTGGTCTCCCACATCACACTTGTACTAGTGGATCTATTTGAATGGAAAAAACATTGTGAGGTATATCTATGCTCCAAAGGTTTTTTTAAGATTCAGTTTTCAAAACTTCTTGATTTTCAAAAAATGTTGGGGAGGGCCCTAGGTTCTAGGGAAGAGTTGATTTTTTTGTTATCCCATGGCTTCCAAATTTTGACACTACCACTATGTATGTCACCAAAATCACATTTTGGGTTAGCCTCCCAAATTTGCCACTACATTTTTGGCATTTATTAGTTTTTGAATATATTGGAAATACCTTGGGCAAATTAAAAATAGATCTTGAGAAAGATTTGTATGCATATGCCCAAACAAGTGTTGAGATTGACATCAACTGAGTCCTACCTAACAAGATGATACTACAAAAAGATGTTTTTTGTAAGTGTGAGTTCACTCAAAAAGGAGAAAATGACCTAAGCAAAACCAAAAAGTTGGCAATCATATGAGCAACCGTGCTTAGATGATGAAGATGATCAGAATGCAAAAATAATGTTGACAACTTTGTCATAGAAGGAGAGCAATGCCTCTCTAGAAGTGCAGATTAAGGAATCAAATCTTCCCTTAAAGGATAGAGAAGAAGACAAAAACATTGAATCTTCCCTCTCCAAAGTGATAGTTGTAAATGAAGCCTCAATGGGAGGAATTAAGAGAATTCACGAATTTGACAACTCTAATTCTAATAAGAAATTGGTACTCTATCAAAATCCTAATAGTTTGAATTCTGATTTATATTAGTCACTTTGGAACCTTCTCTAGAGGGTGAATTGAGGTTAAGAAGAAGAAAGAAAAATAAAGCAAAATTGAAAATTATTTTTCAATAAAACTTAAAACAAATATCAATAAATATGTAACTGTAGAGTGCACATGATCCATGTAATTTTCATTAATCTCTAAATAAAATAACTATTTTTTCTTTGAAAAAATATCTCTTCTATATTATATTGTACTGTACAATGTTATAAATATATAACTGTAGAATGCACATGATCCATGTAATTTCCATTAATCTCTAAATAAAATAACTATTTTTTCTTTGAAAAAATATCTCTTCTATATTATATTGTACTGTACAATGTTATAAGATATAATTAAAATCACAATTCTACTTAATAATTTTTAATTATATTTAATCTAAAGATGTGTTAAAACACATTACAACCACCCTACATAAAGGAGAGCCATTCTCATTAGTGGGTGTTAAAATGGGAGAACGACTGAGCACCTAACTGGTTACAGGGATAACCATCTGTATAGTCTGTACTGGGCATTTAATAGAGCAAGGCGTTCCTCAGATGTACCGGCACTGGGATCAGACTCAAGTTCTCTCAGCAGAATTGATCCAAATGCTGGCACATTGAGGAACGCTTTGCTGTATTAAAGGAGGACAATGATGGAGTGAAATACAGTTTTCAGGTAATTTTTAGTTTTAGTTTACTAAAACGTGTGTGTATATGTTTATATATTTAATGAGTTTTGGTTTTTAAATTTACTGATCGATTTGAAGACATCCAAAAACTTACCTCACTTCAGAATATTCAAAAGCCAAGAGGCCAGAGAAATTGTGTTTCTGGCACGTTGAAAATGCGCCTTTAAAAGATGCATTGTGTTGCATTTTATTGGCTTTTTGCAGAACATGCTTACGCAGATTTTCTATAAACATAGATTTGTCTGATCTTCTCATGAGTTTGCAGGTACAGAGGCCGCATTTCATCCCTTCCATTTTTTAACGTATTTTAATTTCATCAATTTCCAGTTTACCCGTGACAGTGTTGTTCCATAGTTGATCAAAAGTTCTCTGCTTTGTTTTGAATTGGTTCCTGTCATATGTGTATGGCCTAAACTTTTACCAACTTTTTTAAATATCCATTTTAGAAGGGCGTTTGGCTAAACGTTTTATTTATTTTTTATTATTCGAATTGGGTAATGTAAATTTGGATAAAACCTTTATTTTTATTTTTTGTTGTTTAAATTGTATTTTCTGAATGTATAAATGGATTCAGCCGGCTGAAAAACCCTTAAAACATTCAGATTATATAAACTTAGCCACTCAAATCTGCAGATCCAACCATTCCTTAGAACATATATACTACTAGTTTTAGAAATCCACCAACATGAACAAAGAACCGTTTTAATTGTCAAAAAAACAATATGATAGACCATATATTTCTTTTCCAGGTATGGCAAAACCAGTGCACTACTTTTTACTGTGAGTTAACTGGAAACTTTGATAAAGTTTATGTAATTTTACTTTTCTACAAATTCATCAATACTGTTAGTTTGAGATTTTTTTATCTGTAAATTTAACTGAAAGCTTTGGTAAGTTTATGCAAATTTTGATTTGTTTTTGATGGTTTAATATGAGATTACATTGAAATTGTGATGTAATGGTGAAATACTACAAGAGAGCTTATTAGGCTTCGGTCAATTACCTGGATTGTAATTCAATTGACTTGTAGTTTTTTCTGTAAGAGCAAGTAACACAGATTAAAGATGAGAGCACTCTTAGTAAAGCAAGTAACACAGATTAAATATGAGAGTACGCTTATCTACTATCAATTCTTCATATGTGTTGAATTGTTTCCAAACAAACAATTGGCTGTGACATGCTTTAATATGGATACAAATGTTGTATATTTATATAAATTCCTTGTACACGTTCCATCATCATTCAAATGTTTTCTCTAATTTATTTCTTTGTTTGAATCGCATATCTCCTTTGTATGAATGGAATTCACATGTGTTCACATCATAGTTTGGGAACGTCCTCAATTGGTTGGGAACTTTTTTGGGAACTTGGAAGTTTTTTGGGAGCTTCAACATCAAAGAAATGGGAGTTTGGGAACCAGTTTCCTAAAAGAAGAGCTAGCTAAAAGCATTTGCTCCACTCTGTAGTTGATATCAACCAACCATATCATTGACTTTTATTGTATTTTCATATTAGAAGAATAGTGTTATTTTGTTTTTCCAATAAAAAAAGAAAAATGCTTCAAATTTTCAAAGATGTTTAAAGTTTATATATGTAAAGTTTAATTTTAAAAAGATGTTAAAATCGTATAACCTATAATCTCAAAATTAAAGGAAATAAGCCCTATCCCATCCTCCTCGTAGAAACTAGCCTCTCCCCTATTGAGAGCATGGCTATGACTAGATACCTAATGTATAAGAACAAGTTAAACAACATGGAAGACAAGAGGCTACTTAAAATTGCTTCCAAGTCAAGTCATAGCCACCATCGACTCAAGTGAGGATGGCATAAAGACGCCCAATCTTGGCTAAACTATTTGGGAATAATGGAAGAAACCATTTTGCAGAATAAAGATACTATTAAAAAAAAAGTCAAATCAAAATTTAAGGAAAAAATGTGGTGTGATAAAGAGTTAGAGGAAAAAAGAAAATTA
>JZKD02S1804671.1:1063908-1074171 GCA_000966675.3 Picea glauca | reverse complement strand
GCAGATCGATAACCATGTTCCTTATCATGTCACATTCAACCTCTAGGATATCAATTTGTTGCTTTAATTGAACTATGGTACCCATGATAGAAGCAATTTGAGAAACTATCTCTTGTTCATTGTCACACATCTTGGTTGTAACAGTAAATATGAAAGTCCGGTTACCTTGAATCATTTCCTTATGTGATCTTAAAACTCTTGTGATCTCTTGCAATTCTATGTAATCCATGTGCAATTAAAAACACAAGTTGCCACTTTAAAATGGAGTATTGGAGCCAAATAAACCAACATAACCACATGCAATTAATTACAAACACAGGGAGCCACTTTAAAATGAATTATTGGAGCCAACTAAACCAACATAACCACAGAGTCAAACCAAATAAGACCAACACACATTTAAATTTATAGTTCTTCACCAAGTTGAGCATGTGTGAGGGGGGCTTAGATCTCATCATGTTTATTAGGATGCTCCCAACTAAGACCAACACACATTTAAATTTATAGTTCTTCACCAAGTTGAGCATGTGTGAGGGGGGCTTAGATCTCATCATGTTTATTAGGATGCTCTGGTATTGGGGATGGTGCGTGCTAGACATGTGGTTTATTAAATTGGAGGTACTTTCCATTAAGTGCATGGGAAACACAAGGTATAATTTGATAGGCTAATGAACCATTAGCCCTTTAAATTGGACGTACTTTCCATTAAGTGCATGGGAAACACAATGTATAATTTGATAGGCTAATGAACCATTAGCACTTAAAACTCTCATTTTCAATCTAGTAGCTTTATTAGCAATAGAGATAGTGAAATTGTTGTTCTCCCTTGGGACCTGGAAAAATGATATTTTTAAAATATAGTGGCCTCTTGAGAAACCCAAGCCAAATTTGATGCAAGATTGTGATTAGTTGGAAGGGATTTTTTGTTCATTAACTAGATGATGATGTTTGAATCTCATACCATTGTGAGGGAATGGATATTGTTGATAATTGAATCTATGTGAGACATTCTCCAGCTTACAAACATGTGATATGTTGACCATTGCAGCTATGTGAGACTTTTTCCAGCTTACAAACCTGAGAGAAAGCCCCTAAGAAGGGTACGTGGTTCCTATCTGAGACAGAGTTGGAACGTAGAGATGACCTCCTCCATTCAGAGAGTTGAGAAGAACTCCAAATGATTATCATGTGGGAAAGGTGATCTACTGAGTTGGACGTGCTTGTGGTTGAGCACAAGGTGAATGTGTGAAATCCCAAAGTGTTGGGTGCATCGTCATGAGAACATAAATGAAGATGATGTATTAGCCTCCCCTGAGCTGAAGAGTTGATGAGAAACTCCAGATGACTCTCCTGTGTAATGCAGTGGAAAAGAAGATCTGTTGAGTGGGCATGCAAGTGGATGAGCATAGGTGAACGTGTGAAGAAGTGGTTCTTATGTGTAATGCAGTGAGCCAAAGATATGGACATCCCTATGGATGTGCCCCTAGTGGATGAGCACTAGTGGGTGTATCAGATCCCTTGCTATATTGTTCAAGAGTCATATCTGCCTATAACCCTAATTGTAATGTAAAGGGTACAAGTCGGCCCCACCTTAATGTGATTAGTAATAAGTGTAAAAGATTATTAATCTGGTTAATATTAATTATAATGTGACTTAGAGAGGTTGGCCCTATTGTGCCAATAAACACTTATGTTGATAGGACAAGTCTAATATAAGTAAAGGAAGATTCCCCATTGTGGAATAATATCATTCACACAAGTTTGGAAATTTCAGCAAGTACACCTTCTTGGGGAAAGTGTGCACCTCTCTTGGGCGCTAGTCTTCTATGGTTTGAGCACCCTCTTGTGTGCTAAGTATTATTGATGGTGAAGGTCTTTCTCTTGAAGAATATAGCAAAGGATTTGGTTGGGTTTTCTTCCCTTGTTGAGAAGGGTTTCCCAGGATACTTCTTGTGTTCTTGTGCATGGTGTTTCTTCTTGTGATCTTGGTTGTTGCAATATTATTGTTTATGTTTAAGACAAATGAAAAATTGAAATGAACTACATGATTAACCTAGCTTATTGAAAAATCAACATTGTATCAGAGCATAGGTCTTGAAGATCCCATTGCACAAACACTTTCCAACCATTCTCTCTCACTTTTGTAGAAACCGTATGGCCCTCCTAGGGTTTCCATAAATTTCGTACGACCTACTCCTCTGAGGGTTTTCAACACTCAAAACTTGGACGTTGGGGCTAAGAAGGACATAGGAGTGTACGGCCTCCTTCAGTGCACCTCCAACAAGTCTCAGATTGCATTTCTGGGCATTTTGATTTTTTGGCCCTAAGGGTTTCTAGGGTTTCGCCAATTTCTCCAGAAAAGTTTAGAATTGTATTTTTGCAACTCCTTGAAGAAGCTCTTCAGCTTACCAGAGTTATCATATTTCTCAAGGCTTATTGTTGGTAGTCATAAGCCTAACAAAACCTAAAAGTGATAGCCTAGCCTAGATGTTAGGCTTTCTAGCCTAGTTGACAAGGGTTTGTGAAGATGAGAAAAATCATGATGGGAGGCAAGCTTGATGATTCAATCAAGATCAGTTCCAGGAAGAAAAGACCTAAAATAAATGAAGACATCAACATCTCAGCACTCTCAGGTATGGTTCCTATCAATGACAATACTTGGCTAATTGACAGTGGTGCCTTCAAGTACATGACCGGTCTTAGAAATCACCGAACACATTTCATTGAGAAAGAGACACATCTACATGTTGTTCTTGGAGATGATGCCAGATATAATGTGAGAGGAGTTGGAACTTCTACCTTCCAACTAGACTAAGATATGCAACTTAAACTAGAAGAAGTACTATATGTACCCGGAATGAAGAGAAACCTTGTCTCTATTTCAGCCTTGGAAGACAAAGGCTACAAAATTACTTTCTCAGAAGGAAGAGTTATTGCATGGCACAAAGACTCTCATATAAGCTCTTCCAAAGTAATTGGTGCCCGAAAAAACAACTTGTACAAATTGACCATCAAACCAATCCAAGCCTTATTACATGACACTATCATCTTGAGTGAGTTATGGCATAGAATACTTGCTCACACTCATTATAGAGCTCTTCCAGCTCTAGGGAAAATGGTAACAGGTCTACCAAAGATACAGATTCAACATAAAGGTGTTTGCAAAGGTTGTGCCCTTGGAAAAAAATGTTAAAGGATCCTTTCCAAGTAGTGACAATAGATCCAAGGAAATCTTGGACTTGATACATTCAGACGTATGTGGGCCAATGATTCTTGCATCTCTAAATGGGTACTTATACTATGTACTCTTCATAGATGATCACTCCAAGAAAACTTGGATTTACTTTCTAAAGAACAAGGATGGAATCCTTGCAAAATTTCAAGAATTCAAAGCTCAGATTGAAAACCAGACCGAAAGAAAAATCAAAATATTAAGATCAGATAATGGAGGAGAATACACCTCAAAAGAATTCAACAGTTTTTGTATTGACGCAGGAATCAAGAGGGAGTTCACAGTCCCTTACAACCCTCAAAAAAATGGGGTTGCTAAAAGAAAAAACAGAACTATTATTGAGGCAACTAAAGCAATGATACATGATCAGAGTCTACCTATGACTCTATGGGCATAAGCATGTATGACAATAGTATATGTTCAAAATCGAAGTCCTCATCAGATCCTGGAGAACATTACTCCAGAAGAAGCTTTCACCAAAGTGAAGCCTGAGATTGGACACTTCAGAATATTTGGATGTCCAGTATATATTCATGTACCCAAAAAAAAGAGATCCAAACTAGAACCTTCAAGAAGAAAGGGCACATTTGTAGGATACAGTGAATCCTCAAAAGCATATCGAATTCACATTCCAGGTCAAAGACAAATTGAAGTAAGCAGAGATGTTACTTTTGAAGAAGAAGTAGCCTTCCAGAAATCCATAGAAGCTCATATGGAAATTGATAGTGAAACAATACCTTCTCCCCCTTCAACAGTTCAGAGGGAGACAGATATTATTCTGGATGAACCAATAGCTCCAGTTCATCCAGTTGCTCCAATAGATTTAGTTTCTCCAAGAAACATACCCAGAGACATTGCAGTTGGACATAAAAGGCCTGCTTGGGCCCAACAAATTCTACAAGAAGTAGAAGGGCATAAATCCCCACAAGGAACAACCAGACAAAGCAAGAGACCAAAAATATTCTCAAGCTACATTTCAGCCATGACCCACATTATTGACTCAGAGCCAACTTGTCATGGAAAAGCGTCAAGTGAACAAATATGGCAAGATGCCATGACTGAAGAATATCAATCCATATTATAAAATTATGTATGGGATGTTGTTCCAAGACCAGAGGGAAAGTCCGTAGTGACTTCCAAATGGATTTACAAAATCAAGCATGATGTTGATGGAAGCATTGAAAAATACAAAGCAAGATTTGTGGCCAGAGGGTTTTCACAAATAGAGGGAGTTGACTATGACGAGAATTTTTCACCAGTAGCCAGATATACCTCCATCTGATATATCATTGCACTAGTTGCTTCCATGGATTGGAAACTACATCAAATGGATGTAAAGACATCTTTTCTCAGTGGTGAAATTGAGGAAGAATTTTATATTGAGCAGCCAGAAGGTTTCGTTGTACACAATGAAAAATCTCATGTATGCAGGTTGAAGAAAGCCCTATATGGTCTAAATCAAGCACCACGTGCTTGGTACGAGAAAATGGATGGGTTTCTAATGAGTTTGGGCTTCAACAAAAGTGTTGTTGATCCAAACTTGTATTATCACATTGAAGGCAATGAGTGTCCAATTTTGGTCTTATATGTGGATGATCTTTTCCTCACCGGTTCAGAAAGACTCATTGTTGAATGAAAACAAGCATTGACTACTAAATTTGAAATGAAGGATTTGGTCTTGATGCATTATTTCTTGGGACTAGAAGTATGGCATAGAACAGATGAGATTTTCCTAAGTCAAGGAAAATATACTATGGAGATACTGAAAAAGTTCAGTTTGACAGAATCCAAATCCATGCCAACTCCAATGGTAATGGATTTAAAGAAAATGAGTGATACTGATTCAGGAGATGTAGATCCACACTTATACTGACAGTTGAGTGTATCTCTGATGTATCTAGTTAACACCAGACCTGACATTTTCTATGTAGTAAATGTGCTTATCCAGTTTATGAGCCAACCGAAACATACACACTGGATAGCTGAAAAACATGTATTGAGATACTTACGAGACACAATTGGTTATGGCCTAAGATATGCATCCAATGTGGACTTGAGCCTGCAAGGATATGCCGATGAAGATTGGGCAGGAAGTGTAGTAGACAGAAAAAACACCTCCAGTTGTTGTTTCACCTTAGGATCGGCCATGGTTTCCTGGTGTAGCAGAAAACAAAGCTCTATGGATTTAAGCACCCCAGAGGCAGAGTACATTGCACTGAGTGTGGCAGTTGGTGAAGCAGTATGTCTTCTCAAACTTCTGAGTAACTTGTTCGATCATGAGATGGATCCTACTACTGTTCATTGTGATAACTAGAGCTGTGTAAATCTCTCCGAGAACCCGGTGTTTCATGACAGATCGAAACTCATTGAAATCAAGTATCACTATATCAGAGAAATGGTGCAAAGGAATACAATACACACACAATATCTTTCTACTCATGAATAGATTGCAAATATCTTCACCAAACCACTTGCCAAGACAAAGTTTGAGTATTTCCGTGAGAGACTTGGCCTGGTGGAAAATGCCTCCCTAGATGAGAGRGAGTGTTGATGATTGTAGCTATGTGAGACATTCTCCAGCTTACAAACCTRTGAGATGTTGACCATTGCAGCTATGTGAGACTTTCTCCAGCTTACAAACCTGAGAGAAAGCCCCTAAGAAGGGTACGTGGTTCCTATCTGAGACAAAGMTGGAACGTAGAGATGACCTCCTACATTCAGAGAGTTGAGAAAAAATCTAGATGATTATCCTGTGGGAAAGGCAATCTGTTGAGTTGGACGTGTTTGTGGTTGAGCACAAGGCGAACGTGTGAAATCCCAAATTGATGGGTGCATCGTCATGAGAACATGTTTTATTAGCCTCCTCTGAGCTGAAGAGTTGACGAGAAACTCCAGATGACTCTCCTGTGTAATGCACTAGTGGGAAAGAAGATCTGTTGAGTGGACGTGCCTGTGGATGAGCACAGGTGAACGTGTGAAGAAGTGGTTTTTCTGTGTAATGCAGTGAGCCAAAGATATGGACATCCCTATGGATGTGCCCCTAGTGGATGAGCACTAGTGGGTGTATTAGATCCCTTGTTATATTGTTCAAGAGTCAGACCTGCCTGTAACCCTAATTGTAATGTAAAGGGTACAGGTCGGCCCCACCTTAATGTGATTAGTAATAAATGTAAAAGATAATTAATCTGGTTAATATTAATTATAATGTGACTTAGAGAGGTCGGCCCTGTTGTGACAATGGACATTTATGTTGATAGGACAAGTTTAATATAAGTAAAGGAAGATTCCCCATTGTGGAATAATATCCTTCACACAAGTTTGGAAATTTCAGCAAGTACACCTTCTTGGGAAAAGTGTGCACCTCTCTTGGGTGCTAGTCTTCTAGGGTTTGATCACCCTCTTGTGTGCTAAGTCTTATTGGTGGTGAAGGTCTTTCTCTTGAAGAATATAGCAAATGATTTGGTTGGGTTTTCTTCCCTTGTTTAGAAGTGTTTCCCAAAATACTTCTTGTGTTCTTGTG
Source organism: Picea glauca (assembly GCA_000966675.3). Lineage (NCBI taxonomy): Eukaryota > Viridiplantae > Streptophyta > Pinopsida > Pinales > Pinaceae > Picea > Picea glauca. Next base: position 1,067,419 of record JZKD02S1804671.1, on the reverse strand, counting down.
CATGGTGTTTCTTCTTGTGATCTTGGTTGCTACAATATTATTGTTTATAGTTAAGACAGATGCAAAAATGAAATGAACTACATGCTTAACCTAGCTTATTGAAAAATCAACAGATATGACGATCCAATGTCACTCTCAATCCTTGTAACAATGCATATGCTTCAGCATGGTGAGGAAATTTTAAGTCCCCATGCATAGAATAACTCTATTTTCCCTCCAAATTCCATGAGAATCCTAATACTTGTCTTTCATAAAAAAAAAAAAACTTTTTTCTTTTTATTAATATAATAATTATAGGTTAAAAAAAATTTCATTGAATATAATTTATCTAATAATTATTAAATAAAAATAATTTATAAAAATATATATTTTTTTATATTTAAAATGTATAAAAATATTGAATTTTCAATTTTTTTAAACATTACCATATCCTTCACTTATTCGAGAATATGATCTGATCACATAACCTCCTCATTGTAAATATCCTTCGGTATCATATTCATGTGACCTCCCTCATCAAAAACAGTGTTTATTTCCTTCACTTATTTGAGAATATTCTTATCATATTCATGTGACTTCCCTCATCAAAAGTCTTTATTTCCTTCACTTATTTGAGAATATCCTCTGATCACATAACCTCCGATTCTAATGGAAATATCCTCCAGTGTCATATTCATGTTTCATGTGACCTCCCTCGTCAAAAGTCTTTATTTCTTTTATTTCTTTTAATTTTTAAATAAGTTGTTGATTTATGTCAAATTTGAAATCATGGGATATGAAATCTTTCTTCTTCAAAGTGTTTGATTCTTCTTAATTTAAGAGTTTTGTTGGGTCAACTATTTTATTTGGAAGCTCATTAATGCTCATTACTAAGTTAGTTAATTAAAAGTATAAATGAGTTATTAGTAAATTAGTGAGTAGGTGTTAGTTATATATATTAATGACTCACCACTTTGTTAGTGGAGAGGTGTTATTAAGAGAGTAGTATTTAAAAGGGGTCTCTCTCTTTACTTGTATACAATCAATTATTAGACTCTCAATAGTAACATATTGCTCATTTTAGCATTATTACATGGAGATGTTTTTTTCCATACTACAAGGTTTCCAAGTGCAATCCAACCCTATTATGAGAGTAGTATTAAAAGGGGTATCCCTCCTTACTTGTATTCAATCAATTATTAGATTCTCAATACTAACATATTGATCGTTTTAGCATTATTACATGGAGATGTTCTTCTTCCATACTACAAGATTTCCAAGTGCAATTAGTTTATTTCTCTTGTTTATTTTAGTTTCTTACTTATTATTGTTGAATTTGTCTCATTTTGGAGTATTGGGATGCTTCAAATTAGTAATAGAGCTCATCAATTCTCACTTCCATTGTTTTGTTGAGGATTGTACCCAGGGTAAACCCTAGAATTTTCAAGGCACAAGGTCGGTCAACAACGAGGCTCAAAGTATTTACAACAACATACTCTTTATGAGATCAACATGTCACTTGTGGGGATTGAACCTGAGTGGGGAGGATAACAATAATTCATCCCAACCACTTGAGCTAAACCCAATTGACAAACCCTAGCATGCCCTACTCAAAAGAAGATGTGTAAAAATTCTTGGATAGATTTTGTATGGGATTTTCCTTAAATATTGAATATTATAATGAGGGGAGGATAACAATAATTCCTCCCAACCACTTGAGCTAAACCCAATTGACAAACCCTAGCATGACATACTCAAAAAAAGATGTGTAAAATTATTGGAGATATTTTGTATGGGATTTTCCTTAAATATTGAATATTATAATGAGGTATATTTGTGGTTAGGTCTAGAATATGCTTATGAAGAATGGTATGGAGATATCTTTTATTTGTGTGAAGATGACTAATTTCATTTTTATTTTCATTCTACTCATATTTTTGAAGAATATCGATGTCAAGAGTATTTAGGAGCAAGAATGATCTTTAAGCTTCACTTCCAAGGATCTCTTCCTCTACCTAATGAATCTCCTAGTGTTCATAATGATTAATATACTTCTCAATGGGACTTAAATGAGGATACAATCATCAAAATTGGTGAAGTAAAATTTGTCCATGATGACCCTCTTCTTATGGAACATGTCAAGGACATTGATCTGTAAACTATCATGGATATTCGACTGGAACAGTTCATCCCAATAAATTTAATAAAATATTGAAATATTTATTATAAAGGTAAATTTCCTTTAGATCACAAATTCTTTAATTATTGGTTTTTTGTTTAAATGTGTTGTTAACCCTTGGATTTTATCACTTGAAAATCCTAAGGGTTAAGAGTCAACATGATTTATTGATTTATTTGGCTGACATTCATATATTTTTCCCAGAGATAGCTTGGCATGAACCAAGGTTAGTTCCCATATGAGTACAAGTACATGATTGGTTTGGTAGTGTTCTTTGTTTCAAAGACAGAAGTTTGCACATGTCTTCATGGATAGAGAGAGATGTCTATTTTTAGCATATTCACTACTATTTAGGAGACAGAGATTGAAGGTCCACATGATAATTTTTATTACATAGTCAAAGTCTTTGGGAGCTCATGATTCCAGTGAGCCTTTTTTGGACAACATGCAAGAAACTTTATATTTTTAGCAGTGAGAGATCTGGGGTTTAGATGATGATTCTAAGCACATATTTGGGTTCCTTACATAAAATCGAATCTGATGATCCCATTTTCGTTTCCATGTGAGGAGTTTATATTTTTAACAGTGTTTATTTTTAGACATACTATATTTGGCCATTGTCTCCTAGTAGTCATGGACATATTTGGAATTTTCCTATTTTTTAGGCCATATTGCTATTTGTAGCATGTATATCTTTAGCAGGGATATATATAGCAGGTATGGTTGCCATGTAGGGTGAAAAATGGTAGGTTTATACTTCAAAATGTGGTAGCTTTAGATTATGACAAGTGGCCAAACTTGGATGCATCTTTCATGAGGATATTCAGCCCTTGTCTTAGGGACATATGGCACATGCATTGATGAAGTCCATGAGTGAAGTGGATAAGGTACATGAAATAGTAGAGTGTGAGTTGACACACGTGATTGAGTTAACTGAGGTTTTACTTCCCCTTTCTCCGACTTTAACTCTCATTTTCTCCTTTACACGTCTTCAACTTAACTTTTATTTTAGGAAGAGCGTGTGTTCATTTCTTCTCCCTATTTCTATATGCACTCCCCTTCTTCTTCCTCATTATTCCCTCTCCTCTTGCACTATATCCTATTTCTTAGTGCAATTTCCATTCCTCTCCCTATTTCTTAGCACACATTCCATTCCTCTCCCTATTTCCTAGCTCACATCCTCTCTATCTCCCTATTTCTTAGCACTCACTCCCTATTTGCTAGTGCAAACCTCTTATCCTCCTGTAATGATCCCAAGCCAAATTCTTTCTTGGAATCACTAACTACTACTAATTTATTGAGTTATTAAGTGCATACAAGATTCATCAACACATGGAGATCACAATATATTCA